>JAFFST010053760.1:103708-133186 GCA_022414735.1 Noturus placidus | reverse complement strand
TGGTAGGATGTTCCGAAACACTTAAGTGTGACAAACATGCAAAGGAACAGGAAATGAGGAAGGGGGCAAACACTTTTTCACACCACTGTATATCGCCTTTCAGTGGATTTTCTGAATACAGTGTTTACATGCAACAAATTTCCAACTAAAACAGGCATATTCTCGGGTGGGAATTTAGGGAATTAAAAATACTGTCTTAATCTGAACCAGGCAATGGGATTGCAGCGTTTACACGACTCTAATACTAATCAAAATATTGCCAAAGTCTGATTAGTATCAGAACATTGATGTACACGTAAACATAGTCAATGATACACTGAAAAACTGTGACTTGAATTGTGGAGCTAATCAAGATGAAACAGGAAACATGTGAGTGATTAGTGACATGTAACATGCTAGGGCTGATGGGTGGTGTACCTAAGGTAATGTAATAACATAAGCAAGCTAGTTAGCTAGTTGTGCATCAATACAGACTGATTATTATTAATTTAAAATATTTGAGTCTTCTCTTGATATATGAGGGGTTATTTTCTCTTTTTCTGATTGCTGAACTTGCTTGTCCAGCAGGCGTTGATTATTTGATGTCATGGTCATGCTGAAATGCTTTTTTTATGTTTTTGATCAATTTTACGATGCCAGTGTAAATGTTATCGTTACATATCATATCATAATTTTACAATGCTATAATTTTGTGCGGGCAATTAGCTTGTTTTGTTGTAAATTAAAAAAAGCCTGCAGACATTGCATCCATTGATTCCACCATGTTTCCTAACTGACACACCCCCAATTTACGCGTTTCCCACTTGTAAATACCCCTTTGTGGTAGCGTTCATGTGAGTTCAGCTCGTAAAAAAGATCTTTCCGACATGACTCGAATGCACCATTACTCATATTCTGCCTGTTTTTTGTTTTTTTTTTAGTTATATCCAGCGTTTATATTCATGATTCTTGTTTCACTGTTTTGGGTCCCTTTGTTGAACTTTTTACAATAAAATCTGCACTTGCATTCGGTACCTCTATATAATCGTGACATCTACTTATTTTTTATTTTGACATTTTCTGAATTCAAATCATTTTCTGGAGAATAGGCTTGACCTTGCAACTTTGTCATATGTCCTATCCGATGAAAGTGCTTCATCTTATAAAAACAGCTTATGTTTTCCAGCTATTCAGAATGATTTGTCTTGTCTTTTCTTCCCTTGTAGACATCTTCCAAGAAGTGTTGTCAATAATTCACACTCTCTCAATAAACCTCCAGTCAGTGCAATTCAGTAACCTATACTGTATATCATTCAAGACAGTTGCTGTTGATCTCTGATTATCTTCCTGTACAGCACTGGAATTCATTAATGTATGAAAGAAAGAGCTGATCCCAAATCAGCAGGAGATTGCTTCGGAAACTTTCATACAAACAGTCTCAGGGGATGTTTCTGAATGGATATTATGTAGCTTTTGGAAGGAACTTTGAAGGTTCAGGAAATATTTTGTTCTTGATTGTTACCTTTGGGTGCCTTGATAGTCATGTGCTGCACATATCAGCTTGATAGGATTTTTCCTATTCAGAATATTTTTGGCATTGTGCCATGCATTATAAAGATGAAGTGCTAAATCATCTACTAAATTCTACACATTTTCCCACGGATTCTGTGACACCAAAATACTACCACGTCACTTTACATTTATTATGAGGAACAGAGTAGCAACAGACTTCTTGGACTCGTTTAAGAGCAAGAAATTATGGGAGACACTTATACATGTCAACTTCTCCCATCTGTTAAACCAACGGATACACCCCCCCCCCCCCCACTCTACCTCCATATGGGACATGTGTGCAGAGCTCATACACTGCTGCATGCTGTAAATATTATGAAAGATCTTGATTAATGGAGACTTAAAGCTCTCAGGCAGATGTTATTCTATGACCAGGAGCTGATGGTCACTTTGACTAGGCAGAGGTGGAAAGTCGATATTGATTTGGTTCTGGCAGAAAAGGACACCTTGCAGAGGGACCGTACTGGAGCATAGCGGCGTTCTTGTTTCATTTGAGACAGTTGGGGTATGGCAGGTTTTTAGCCCTGTTCAGACCTTGTTCAGGTTGTGAAGGGAGAGCAGGGAGATCCATGGTGGCTGGAGCAGAGACGTTTGGACAGGCTGTACTGCTTAATAGGGCCACAGGGAGGTGGAGACATGAGACATCACTCATGCACTTGGAGAGAGCTGGCAAGAAATAACAAGCACCCTGACATCCACATAGCTGCTAAAGTGTTTCTGTCTTCATACCTGTTTTTAATGAAAAATGTGTTCTAACAGTTTGGATTTAAAATAATACTATGACTATGGATACAAAAAAAGTAATGAGCAGAGAACATTCATTTTTAGATATATTTTAATCATTTACCTATAGTATCTAATATTTATTTGTATTCACAAAGGGATCATTGTTTTAGTTCACTATATGCTGTATGCTCACTACATAGTGTATAACAATATTTAAGGATAATTTCATACCTATTGATTTGTTGGGGGTTTGATTCCCGCCTCTGCCTTCTGTGCATGTTCTTCCAGTGCTTCCACTGAGTTTCCACCAGTTACTCCGTTTTCCTCCCCCATTCCAAAGCCATGCACTGTAGGCTGAATGATATTTCCAAATTGTCTCTTATGTGTGTGTGGATTGGCACCCCATCCAGGGTGTCCCCCCGCCTTAGGCTCCAGGTTCCCCCATGACCCTGTGTAGGATGAGTGGTATAGAAAATGGATGGTTTTACACTGCATATAAGTAAAAAAAGCAAAAGGGGGTGGGGAGCCTTGAATGATGGGTGTGTAAGTCTTAAAACATACTCATAAGACTTTTTCATTCATTGATCAGAAACTCTAGGCATTAATGGAAAAAGAAGTCACAAAAATCAGCTGAGCAAGGAGGATACAGAGCTAGAACTTATATTAATTAAATGATCCTTTAAGTAATTAACCATTTTGTGTATCACATCCAGAACTCTCTTTTGGCTCAGTTTGTGTCTCATGTTTCAGTTTAGCAGCTCATATCTACATAAAATACCCCAAATACAGCCTATATTTGGTTCACTTCACATAGTCCGGTCAATTCAGGGTTGAATCAATTTCTCAATGCAATCAAACATCTTGGAATCAAACTGACACCACCTGGCTCAGATGCTCTCGAACCAGTCGTTTTAGTCCACACCAGAGTGCGGTTGCTTTGTTCTCATCTGCTTAATGAACCTCATAGTGGGGGGGGGGACTACATATTTGAAACACTCAAAGATTTAGACTCAGATGAGGGAAGAGTCTAATAAGTTGCTTTTTGGAAATAGTTTGCTGTTTACATATAGTGTTTTTTTGGGGGGTCTAATTACAACATTAAATATAGGGTTGCAGTTTTTGAAATCAGTGTACTATGGGTATAATGAAGTCTCACAATCTCTATCTGTTTAGTGTGTCACAATCTGTATCTGTTTAGGTGTGGCCTAAACTGGAAAATAGTGGAAACTTCATACTTCCACTCATGCAGTTATTATTTTCGTTTGCACAAAAATGAATAGTGCACCTCCTATTCATACCATTATTTGCATTTATTTATAACCTTATCTCAACATATAAGTTTTGAAAAACTGTCAACACAAAAATAATAATACTCCGATACAAAACTGCATAATGTACTGTATTACTTATTGCAATCTGTTCATTCCAGCAATGCCAGCGCCCTCATCTGTAAACGGCGGAGTAAAAAATCTAGGTCTTGACTTTGTGTATATACGACTTGGTCTTAAATAAGATGGACTTGACTACAAAACTAGAAAATTAATTCAGAATGCCACAAATAACATGCCTTTATTTAAATACATTTTCCTGCATAAATTGACAAATTATTTAGCTAACAAATTTTGGAAATGTGTAGGATGAGACATAAACCTTAAACCATAAACCTTCTTTCTTTTGCCTTTCAACATGCAAATATTATTTAATTTTTTTTAAAAATAATATTCAAAGAGTAGACGTCATTCAGCCCTAGCAGGCAAGCAGAAAGTTGTGTGCATGCAGGAAATACCATAGGCTGCATAAAATCCATACTCCATATATAATCCATATAGTGTATTCACAATATGATATAATATTCACAATATAAGCACACAACAGATGTCTTCCTCAGCACTGGTGTGTAGGAATCAGACCAGCGCTATGCTAATGAAATGCCATTATCTGAGCGAGTTTGTGAGGCAGGAGTGCTGTGGCTTTCTGAGTGCTTCACTTTAGCGCTTGTCAGATGCACTCATGCTGTCACTTTCCATCCAATTTCACACACATAATGGGAGGAGGGTGCTTAATAACAGGCAAACACTTTAATATAATTTTGTTCTTTTTTCAGTTCACACAAGAGTAAAGGGATTTCTCCAGGGACACAGGACATAAGGAGGTTATATTCTGCAAAATGCTGTACTAATTCCACCAATAGTAATCAGTGTGTTGAACATTTTTCAACCTAACCTTTACCCACTGTATATGTAGCATTCTTAATGTGTTATTACCTGGAATAAGAATTCTGGTATATTTCTCTGTACTGAAAAAGTATCTGAAAATGTAAAGTATTTCAAATCAATTATAATGCAGGTCTAAGCACAGCTGTTGAACTCGGGTGAGAAATGTTTCAAATATGTGACTATATATTTATTTATTTGACTTCCCTAACAACATTCCTTAGACTTAGGTTTTTGGTTCTTTTCTCTGTACAGCGCATCATTTTTAATTATTTGTCCATGTTAATCGCAAATTACACTACAGAGACCATTAATAGAGATTAGATAGATTTGCAGCGTGTTCCTTTAACACTGACTGTACAAATAGCCAATAGTTCATTAAGACCCATTGGTCTGAGCATGCTTTTTCTAAACAGGAAAGATAGGAAACTATCATTCTGAACTGAAGAGGACATGGTTTTGTGTTGACTCTTTGTGCTACTTAATAACATCACCTTTAGTGTCAGAACATGACATTAAAGTAGGACATGGGCTTTTAGGTCCCATGGGCTGCAACAACGAGCGAAACGACCTTGAGATGGTTTGAAAGCGTTTACCATAGTTCCTGCAGTGTGTGTGTCTTTGTTCGGGTATATGCTGAATCGACATAGTTGTGTCAGACAGAATAAGTCATCGATCCTCCGGCGCTGTATAACATGCGCACACACACACACACACACACACACACACACCCACACACACACACACTCATACAGAGAGAGAGAGAGCGAGTGATGTGCTTCGAGCAGCAGCAGGACTAAAAGCACTGAGATAGAGGTAGAGCTCACTCATCTGTGTATAATCTATTGGTTCAGACTGCATGATCCATGTGTGTATCCACAAAGCCGATGTTCAGCTCTTTTCTCTTCTGTGTGTGTGTGTGTGTGTGTGTGTGTGCTTTAAGTGTTCACCAAAACAACCAAAACATATTTTTTTTATTGTGTTGTCTCTTTCAGCACTAGACTCAACAAAGTGTATGGTTGAGCTACTCGCCCTTTTATGTTTCTCTTTTATTAAAGACGTGTGTGTGTGTGTGCGTGTGTGTGTGTGTGTGTGTGTGTGTGTGTGTGTGTGTGTGTTTTCAACATTAATGCACCTGCTCAAATACAGAACCAGGCCATTACCACTGCATTACAAGCAGCTTTCACATCCTCTAACCCTCAGTACCCTCTTTCCATGAATTCAACACAATTACACACACTCTCTCTCTCTCTCTCTCTCTCTCTCTTTCTTGCTCTCTCACTTTCTCACACACACACAGACCTCTCACCACATGATATGGAGTCATTTTCTCTTGTTAGGCAGTAATTTCCTCAGATAAGGGGCAATTAGAGATGGTATTTGGTAATGACCAACACTGGATGTGTTTAATTACAGACCCCATCCAGTGCAGTGTCTGATTCCTGTAATCGAGAGGACTCACCTTCATATAATAGTGCTGAGAGACCCACAGGGTGAGAAACGCAGCCAAGAGAGGCAGAGCAAGCACAGCGGAGTGGACAGATTGGCACAAAATCAGGTGCCAGCACTTTTCCACTTCAAGTTTTCCATTCCAGGTCATGACCTGAGTGCTGATATGGGAATACTCTGTGATGTGCAGGGCAAAGGACAAAGGTTAGTACACAGGGGAAGGAATCCGAGCTGGGGCGCAGTATGGAAAGACGACCCCTGTTTGCATGCCATCTCTCAACGACACCTGAAATAGGCAGGAAAATCCCACTAGGCATAAACATGGTAATCTAACAGCTAGGCTCAATCCCTCTCTATTAATAAATCATCACCCTCCCATCAGCACATGCTAAATAAAATCATTAAGCTACAGTATCTCGCCACAGTATCTTGCCTTAGCACCGCCGCAGTGTCTGCTTTCCCGGTTTCTATCCGGGTGCACTTGTCCCAGTTTAAGTACTCCATGTCCGCTCTTTAACACTTCCATCTCTTATTACACGCTGGTTTTCAGGCTTACTGAGGGGCTTATTAAGAGGTTCCAGAGTAGAATATACTTCTCATACCAGTGTTGACAGGCAAAACGATAATGTAAAACTTAACATCTGATGAAGCTATCAATGAGGACGAAGGGCATGTGATGACTGGCCCTGACCTGCCACCTCTGTGACCCCTGAACTTGTTTCTCACGTGTCGGGATCCATTTTTAGATGCTTTTAGTAGACGTTCCCAAGGGAACCTACTGTAGAAGTATGTGGCCTTTGTAGGGCTTTGAAGTTTTGATGTTACAATGACATATTATGGCATAAAGCAGGGGTGTCCAATCTTATACGGAAAGGGCCGGTGTGGGTGCAGGTTTTCATTCCAACCAAGCAGGAGTCACATCTGATTCGACCTGTTTAATCAGTTGATCATGGCTTTCAATAGACTCAGGTGTGGCTTCTGCTTGGTTGGAATGAAAACCTGCACCCACACCGGCCCTTTCCGGAAAAGATTGGACACCCCTGGCATAAAGCCTTGATATATAGCATAGTGAAATATCAATAGTAGCTCTAATTATTCGACAGATCAGTGACACTGTGGAAAATTCAAGAGAAATGTGATAATATTCACATATACTACACATTCAACACTTTAACAGAAAACAGAATGATTTTATGAAATATTAAACATTATTATTGACAACCCCTCCCCCCTCCAATTTAAAATATATTATCTTTTAAATTTGGAAATTATGGAAGATACTGTATGTAGGTGTACCCTGGATACCTTTTAATAATGAAGAAATATCTCTAAACCACTTGTTAAATCTGTCGTCCTGCTTTCCATCTTTTTCATAATAGTTTGCGACTATTCACTTTCATCAATTTCCATATTTGAGATCTACACACCAGGTTGCATTGGATGTTTCAAGTCTCATGTCAAGCCATGACATCATAATTTTAACTCAGTTAATGAATTTCAGATAGGAATGCTGACCAACATCCACAGTAAATCTCTGCAACATCTCATATGAGCATATTGGTTTGGGAAGACAAAATGTTCATGTAAATAATGGATTTCGTAAAATACCACTTAAGTATGCTTTGCGTTCACAAAATGTGCTGTGTATATATAAGAGCCTTTACCACATATTCCTGCTAAATTAGTTTATTAAAAATCCACAAACATCAACTACAAATATATTTTCTTGTGAAAATCTTTATAATATAAGCATTTTTTCTTATTCTTAAATTATTGTGAAACATTTTTACTTCTTTCAATCTTAACAATGTCCTATTTAATTAATTACAGCATCTTACAAAAGTGAGTACACCCCTCACATTTGTGTAAATATGTGATTATAATTTTTCATGTGACAACACTGAAGAAATGACTCTTTGCTACAATGTAAAGTAGTGAGTGCACAGCTTGTGTAACAGTGTAAATTTGCTGTCCCCTCAAAATAACTCAACACACAGCCATTAATGTCTAAACCACTGGCAACAAAAGTGAGTACACCCCTAAGTGAAAATGTCCAAATTGGGCCCAAAGTGTCAATATTTTGTGTGGTCACCATTATTTTCCAGCACTGCCTTAATCCTCTTGGGCATGGAGTTCACCAGATCTTCACAGGTTGCTACTGTAATCCTTGTCCACTCCTCCATGACTGGAGGGACTCAGGGACTCAGGAACAACAATCACAAAACATAAAAACAGACATGGATCATCCAGGTAATGACACACAGTTTTAAGAATGAAGGTTATGTAAACTTTTGAACTGGTTCATTTGTGTAAATTCAGTTATAATGGTGTCTTGTGGACTATACATAAACATCTGTTATGTGAAATAGCTTATTCAGGACAGTACTAAATAACAAATAAAATTATTAACATTTTGCTAATTCTGCAAAGGGTGTATAAATTTATGAGCGCAACTGTATCTGCTTTTATGTATGTTCAATCTCCTAATGAGAAATATTAGATAGATTTGACTATAGTCATGATATGTTGCTAGTGATGTAGTGTGTAGCTCCAACACTCCTAGTTCAGAAAGTTCAAGATTCTCTTCCTGTCACATTCTCTTTCCTACCTTCAGCCTTTGTCTTTAACTTACCTAGTCTCCTTTACAAAGCAAAGCAACGCAACGCTTAATCTCATCGCCATTCCCTGGATCTATCCCCTCCCATTCTTCACCGCCTTGCTCATTACCATTCATTAATACCTGTCATAATTTAGACAGTCTTGTTGCACTTCTGACAATCTGTAATTCCTGCTGTCTCTCGCTCTCGTCCTCTCTGCAAACATACGCAGTCAGATGCAGGGGCATGTGTTCCTGATAACGTCCTCAAGCACATGAATTACAGTCATTGCTCCACATGTGACATGTAATTATTCTTCAGGCGCATTGGCATATGTGGCAGATGCTGTGGCATGATGCCAGAGTGTGATGTGGAGCAGGAGCGTGAGACACACCGCGCATACCGGCCCTTCCTGCTCATGATGAACTGTTGACATCGGGGCTTATTTCCTGACCACCAGTTGACACAGTGGACACTACTTCAAAACCACATGCGTGGTCTCTTGACAGCCTCGTTTAACTTTTATTGTGCTGGTTTATATGCCAGGGTTAAAGGCTTTCAGAATGTCATGCACTGGATGGCAATTATATGAGTGTTAAATGAGGAGGCTACAAAGATCAGGGACAGGACTATTTATAGCAGATAGTACAGTCCCACACCCTGGGGGCTGACAGAAGGACTTGGGCCCTGTTTACACTAGTGTTTTCGTTTTAAAACGCATAACGTTTGCTACGGTTGCGCCTGTCGTCTACACTACTCGACGCTCAAAAACTGCGACTTTTGGAAACGCAGAAAACCCCGTTTTAATTTATTAAAGCTGTTTTCAATTTAATTGAAACAGCTAAAGACCCACCTCTTTCGTCAAAACCTAACCAACTCATAAAAAATAATAATAATAAAATTAAAAAAAAAAAACATTTGCACTTACACCTCTACTCTGCGCTCTTTGCTTCTTCTGGTACTCAATTAATAGATCTTGTATAGTAGCACTACTTGTATTGTTCCCTGCTTGATATCACTTTGCTTGTATCTCTCATTTGTAAGTCGCTTTGGATAAAAGCGTCTGCTAAGTGAATAAATGTAAATGTAATGTAAATGTAATTTGAAAACTTCAGGCTTGCGTTTCAGTGTAAACAGATCAAAACGAAGACTTCTGAAAACGAAGGCATGGCTTCACTCACATTTGCCCCTGGTTGGGTCTTCTGGATCATTGTGTATCCTTCCCTGATTCGTCAAGCCCCTATCATATGACCATTACGCTAACTTGATCATATACACAACAACATGGAGACTGACCTGCAAGCTTTGCTGGCTTTGTCGTCATTCTTAGCAGCCATTGTACAGATAAATTCTGTATTTTATAATACTGCAGCTGCCTACACACGCAAGAGGCGATTTATGATTAGAGAAATCGGCAACAAATCTCATTTCAAGCGGCGTAAGCCCTACATGGACCGCCATTTTGGACTAGCAACCAACTTCCTGTTTAGACTTGTATGCGCATGCCTAGTGTGCATGAATGGTCATGTGATAGCATATTCGGTTGTGTAGTGTGGACAGAGATCGTTTCTGAAACACAGTGAAAATGGCAGTGTGGACGAGGATCGTTTTCATTTTAAAACGAAAAGGCACTAGTGTAAACAGGGCCTTATACCCTCCAGACACACACACATAAACATTGCATTGTCACCTCTCACCACTTCAGAGGGGGATGAAGAAATATGATCAATAAAATCACCGCTTGATTGAAAAATGAAATGAATATGCATTCACACATTTTAGTTGGATGCCAAATAGAGGAATATTTTGGTATTTCTTTTTCTCAAATTATTATTAAAGAATAAATTAGCCAACTATACTGCTTTAGCCAGTGATGCAAAAAAATCTGTTTTCTTTCACTCAAGAACAAATTATATCCAGATAAAGACAGCCAAAACATATTGTAAGTCTCCATCTGAAAGTCCTGAAAGACAATAACATTTATAGTTTCTGTTCCCATCTCCTCCTCTCAAAAAGTGTCTACATCTCTTTATCCTGCTGAAGTTTCTGGTTGTTCAGAACACATTGCTGATTTAGTTTCATTTGTTGCATTCTTTTGTAGAACTAATAGGGCTCCAAAAGTCTGAGACCATGCTGAAAATCTGGGATTTAAAAAAATATATAATTTTATTGGAAATAAACCAGCGGTTTTATCATTTAGAAATATTTACAACAAAACGTGAATGTATAATATCTTGTGTATTTAATATTCAAGATCCTGCACTATATTTCTAGGTCCCTATTAAAAGTGATATGGAGCATGTAGAAAAGCTCAGATTTTCCTCATGCCTAATCTCTTCTGTTGAAGCACATGCTCAGGTGACACTCTGATGGATTTGAGCTAAAATGGATCATAAGGTTTTGCACAAACGTGTGGACTTCATGGAAGCTCGAGTGCACACTGTCATTACGACAAAAAGGGGAACATGGCAAATACTAAAAAACACTGAAATTCTGGTCAATATTTCAAAGATTCTACTTTTCACTCAAGCTGTTCGCAATAATATAATTTGTAATAAAAATGTGTTAAATTAGAAAAAAAAAATGCAAAATAGAAGCGTTTTCATTCATGGTCTCTGCATATGCAGCTGACCTTCCATCACTACTGTAGCTATACCTTCTAGTAGCTTTTCATAGTAAGCTAGATAATATAGTGCAATACAAATAATTACTGAATGTTTTCCTTTGACGTCTGAGGCAGTGAAATATAGATGAATTGTAAAAATACATTTGTAGACCATTAATGAACATCATTATAGTGCTTTTACTGTGCACTAGTAGTCTAGTGTTATCTGATATGCATCTAATCAGCTGCACTGTATGTAAGCATTTAAAAATTTCTTAAAATATTTTTCCTTAAATATTCCAGACTATCAATTCCTCTCTGTTTACTCTATGTATTCTCCTTATTATCTGTTAAGTCCTTACTTCAAATTTGCATGCGTGGCTTGGGGAGGGGAGTGTCCTTTTTTCATGTCATGGTTACCTGGCATTTATCGCTATGGTTGCGCGGTCTCCACGGAAACAAAGCATACCAGATTTAGTGTTCTGGAATCCATCTCCAAAGAACTACACACATTTATTAGGACAAAGAAAAATGGCCCACCCTTGTTTCTGCTTTTTCTTTTCTTCTAATTAGGGCATGAGCAAAAAACCTGCACTGAGTAAATTTTAAACTGCAAAAAATAAAAAAGAAAAGTACATAATCGTTGAGCATCAAAATTGGAAGTGTTTAGTGCAAAGGTTTCCTAGTTTTTGCTAAACTGGATCATGATCAGTGCATAGCAATATAATACCTACAGGGAAACAAGCCTAGTCAGTGTTGCTAACTACAGTGATAATTATAATAAAAAATACATTCGAAATTAATTGCAAGCCAGTGCAACTCAATAAAGAGGCGCATGTCTGCTATTATAAAATAACCAGTAACTCACTTTGTGGTTGCCCATATTTTTGAAATTCTTAGTTAAAAGATTGAAACAAATTTCAACAAAATGCATGTTTAAATTTGATTGCTGCCAATCAGAATGCCTCGGGTTTATTGATTTATTTACAGAGCATGCAAAGTTTATTTGATTTAGCAACTGGCATCTTAAGAATGTTTTTCACAAACCATAATGACAATTTCAATGACCATACCTTAACATATACATTCTTTTTACATCATACCACAAGTATGATTGGTATGGTATATAAGGTATCTCACAAAAGTGAGTACACCCCTCACATTTGTGTAAATATTTGATTATATCTTTTCATGTGACAACACTGAAGAAATGACACTTTGTAATTTACAGTGTAAATTTTCTGTCCCCTCAAAATAACTCAACACACAACCGCTGGCAAGTGAGTACACCCCTAAGTGAACATGTCCAAATACACTAAGTCCTTAAAAGGAAATGGTTACTTTTACTTATTTTTTTTCTCTCAGATTAAACAAAACCTGAAAAAATTGTCTAATTCTAACTACTCCTATCAAGGTGTAGTAGAAGCAACACTTTGCTTTTATTTAATCATGACCTTGGCTCTTAAAATCTGTTAAAGCTGAAGTTTGGGAGTATGTCCTGGGAATGTCATCAAATTCGAGCCATTCTAGCTGACATAAATGACAGCTCTGTTTCAGGTACTGTGTGAAAAGTACGATGTTTGTTTTTAAATGTAAAACTGGAACTTCACCTAATAGCACAGTGTAATAGCATGGCAATAGGTCATGTCAACCCTAACTGAACATCCCGGCTCTAATTTTCTCCTCTGTACAGATCGTTGAACTTGTAGATGCTTGAATGTCTCTATTTAAAGCCTCTTGAGCAAGTGTGAGACTCAAAAACATCAGATCGCTTTAGCTTACTTCTGCCTTCTCAGTAAATTATGTGTCTTAACTCATTGACCAGATGAGAAATTAGGACGGTTCTGTAGTTCCTACATGCAGCCACTGGCTTCCGTTATATGAGATGAGAAGCTTGGTCCTTTTAAGTGCTGGCCTGATCGGTTTGAAGTGTGTGGGATTAGAAAGACAGCTGACCCGTGTGAAAGTAGTCCTGGGGGAGCCATTTGATGTCCTCGTCTGTGATCACTCAACCATTTGTGTCCACACGCTGGTGTGTCCTGTTTGTTTCTGGCCGTCTATTCACACACGTGCTCTCTCTCTCTCTCTCTCTCTCACACACACACACACACACACACACACAGACATGCTCTCTCTCGTTCTCTTTCTTTCTGTCTCTCTCTCTCTCTCTCACTCAAACCCACACACACAGACATGCTCTCTCTCGTTCTCTTTCTCTCTCTCTCTCTCTCTCTCTCTCTCTCTCTCACGCAAACCCACACACACACACACGTGCTCACTCTCTCTCTCTCTCTCTCTCTCTGTCTCTCTCACTCAAACACACACGCACCCACATGTGTGTAAAATATTTTAAAAAACACTGTATTCGTGTCTAAAGTGTCCGTAGTGTATGAATGGGTGTGTGAGTGTGTATGTGATTGTGCCCTGCGATGGACTGGCACCTTGTGCCCAATGCCTCCTGGGATAGGCTCCAGGTTCCCCCTGAACCTGAAAAGGAGTAAGTGGTTGAAGATGGATGGATGGATGGATGTATTTTTGTGAGGACTCGGCTACTGTACTATGCTTGTCTCAGTCTTCTTGTGAGGATATTTCGCTGACATAACAATTAGTACAGTGAATTAATACATCTAGCCCTAACCTCTTAAACCAAATGTAATATTTTGGCTCTTTTAGTATTGTAAATAAAAGTTGCCATTTAATAATAATAATTAATTTTATAATAAAAAGCAGTTTCCGAGTGGGGACCTGACAAATGTCTGCACAATGTCTAAACTCTCAGATATGCATATCCTTGTGAAAAAATGCCTACACATGGCTGCTCACACACATTCACAGACACACACACACACACACACACACACACACACACACACACACACACACACTGACAGACAGATAAAATATGTAAAGCACTATTTGTAAGCACCAGGTGACTGTAAGGACATTTTACACTGTGCTATCATTGACACAACATTTGGTCCTTTCTGATCCTCTTAAAGAACCTTAATACACGTCTAAACACACAAACACGCACCACACAAATAAAATAAACAAAAACAACAAGAACATAAAAAAAAAAAATGTATTTTTAGTGTGAACCAGATGATATAAGTATCCTATCACTGTGATGATATTTTGTCCTTTGGCTTTCTGGTCCACACACACAAACACATACACACACACACACACACACACACACACACACACACACACACACTAACAAGAAAGATGTAAAACACTGTATTTGTGAGGACCGGGTGACTGTGAGGACATGAAGACATAATATTTGGTCATCAGGAAAGACCTAAATGCATGACCATACACACACACAAATGTGTTTAAGGAAACACCCCTCTCTCTCTCTCACACACACACACACACACACACACACACACACACACACACACACACACTAACTGATTGTTTTACCACATGTTTATCTTTGCTGTTTGAGTTTGTCAGTTCAGCTGGGCAGGCATTCACAGGTTGCTGCCAGCTCAAGAATATAGAGTGTCTGACGCAGGGTGTGTATTTAATAGGAGGAGCTACTGTGAAAATAAGACATTTGAACATGTGCTTGGTCTTCCTGAACAGGTTGGAATGTATACGGTAATATGGATGTCTTGCAATGTGACAAACATATTATTAAGTGAATGTACACATTTAGGCATCAGCTCACTGCTATCATTTATAGTTCATTTCAAATATGTCTCCAGAAACATTTGGAATTCATCCTCCTTTTTAATTGCATTCTTTTCATGAATTACATGAATTATGAAATTCTGAATGAACAGATACAATTACAGATTTAAAGATGACGTGGGCTATATATATATATATGGTTTTTATTGTTGTTTTTTTTTAGAAAGCTTGCTAGAAGGGTGTACAGGGAATCTGGTTGAGACTTGAGGTGTGCATCAGGATTGAGATTTTATGGGATACAGCAAAAAAAGTCACACAAACAGGATAATTTTTTTTTTACTTTGAAGCAGGCGCAAATAAGTGGCCATATACAGTATGAAGCTTGTGCAGCATAGAAAGACCACAATTATTAACGTCATGGCGTTCATTCATTCATCCTGACTAACTGCCTGGTCATTGTCATAGTGGTTTAAATTAGCTTAATAACTGCTTCAATGAAGTAGCTGAAGTTGAAGAACTGAAGAGACAGTGCTGACAGTGCTCGTATTTCTGTCTCTGGGGTTTTCCAGAGATTTCTAGTATTATCAGTCTAATTCATAGTTCATATTTATTTATTTATTTATTTATTTAAAAACTCCTAGTTTAGGCCACACAAATGCAATTTGGGGAGGCTGTGGCTCAGTCGGCGGAGCGGGTTGTCCACTAATCATAGGGTTGGCGGTTTGATTCCCGGCCCGTATGACTCCACATGCCGAAGTGTCCTTGGGCAAGACACTGAACCCCAAAAAGGTGCCCCCGATGGCAACCTTGTATGGCAGCTGTGCTACCATTGGTGTGTGAGTGTGTGTGTAAATGGGTGAATGAGACACAGTGTAAAGCGCTTTGGATAAAAGCGCTATATAAGTGCGAAAAAAAAAATTATATATATAAAATGTACAAATATATAAAAAATATATAAATATATAAAAAATATATAAATAAAAAATTAACGCAAGATTCATGCTGAATACAGATATGGATATTTGGAGCCCGATACAGATACACACAAGGTGCCATTGTGTTACTACTCTAAATAATGTACTTCAAAATTTATTAACTAGTTTTTTCTTCTTTTCCTGCCAGATCTTAGAGTGAAAGTTAGTTAAACTGTTTTTATTTATTTATTTATTTATTTATATATTTATTTATTAGCATTTTTATGCACCAGCAATTGTACTGCACATTTACCTGCTTTATATATAGAAAATGCAAAGTTTAGCTAAGATGCCTTGGCCCTAATAATCTTTTTCAAAATAATTACTCAGTACTTTGGTGTTTGTATTACACACTTCTCTGGTTAATACCTAGATCTTTGGGGACTGAAATAAACCCTTACCACTCAAAATTGTCTGCTTTATTACTCCCATATAGTTCCCCTTTGGTATAAATACCAGGCGCTGTAATAAAAATCTACCCTGAGTACCCTGTTAGTGGTTTGGCCTGTAGACTGCATAGAGTCTGTACAGAACAGGTGGTTTGAATCACTTCCACAAAAAATGAAAATCATTAGATCAGATTGCATTTTCAATTTTATCCATTCATATATTTCAGCTGGCTCAGCAATGGGCTGTCATCTGGTTTTGGAGGTTACATTACTTCAGACAATACAGACATGTCCAGTCGGGTAAATCATCATCCTTGAACCAGTGGCAGATTTGTTTGACACTCCAATAAATAACATGCCTTTGTACTCTGTTACATGTAATCATCTGCCCCCCTCCGACTAACTGTTCACTGACAAGCTGGCCACCCTCAAAGAGATGCTACACATTTAATGGTTGTCTTCCTGTCCTCCTCTTTCCTCTCTTACCCCTCAGGTGGCTGTCACTTTCTGTCTATCAGGTTTTGGCTCTGCTTCCGCCCAGTTTATGAAACACTGATTATGCCAGAATCTGTAATGATAAACAGCCAGAGAGATTCAGGCTGAGCATGCATTAGAGTTTCTCCCATATGGATCAGATAGCAAAGCATGCTGGGTAATGGCTCTCAGATGGGCTGTATTTGTTTCAAAGAGAGCATGTTTTCAAGGACACCTTCAAGGATTTGTTACTGTGCTACACTGAGACACTTTCAAGCAATACAGTTTAGTGTGCTGTCTTTTGATATAGCGGTAAGACACATTATGGACCTAACAGTTCTTTTAGAATTTGGACCTGGCTTTACTTAGCATTTACTATTCACACTCTGATGCATTAAGACATATTACGTCTCTTTGGTGGTTTCTGGATACGGGAAGTTTGCAAAACCGATCCCAAATCCTGAACACGACCTCAAATTCTGTGGTACCTGGAAGCCATTTGCTTGTCTGATGAGACAGTGGTGGGTGGTGTGAGAAGAATCACAAGAAACATTTGCACACACAGCAGCTTTCGTGGCTCTGATAATAATTGAAGGTGACATGTCTGAATGTTAAGGAAGTCTGCTAACAACACCGCATGGTTTCGATCTAAACTCAGACGCAAGAAGCAAAGCTTTATTAAAACAATGGCATAAATAACGTCCAGATGATCAAACCACTCAGGACATTAACATATATAAACATGTACTAAGATCACCCATCTGCATAGCAGTTGTTTAAGTCATGGTAAATACAAGATTAGACAAATCTTATGCATGTCAAGCATTGACAGCTTTGTATAATTTATTACATCGAGGGTTGAATATATACGTAACTACAGACATCAATATTGACCTAATGAAAAGTTTATTTCATCAGTGAACAGGAAATTTGATTGTGTGAATAAGGATGTAAACAAGCAAAATATGTTTGGAGATTGAGCAGATTCATTTCAAGTTCTATTTGCCAGTAAACATCCCTGCCTACGAACAGGAACTGGTTGATTAAAGCCTGTGAGTAATGAAAGTCTGGCCTGTGTTGTGTCTGATACACCAACGATGTTTGTTCCGAGACTGTTGACATATACCAAAAAAACAGATGATTGCTCATCCAAAAGAACTTCACCTTAATATCAAAGATTGTCAGCACTGTAGGGATCATTTGAGGAATTTTCACCAAAATGTTATTTAAAATGTTGTTATATGCAAATATGTTTTGATTTATGGGCTATCCATTCATCTATCCACAAGGTGGGGGACACCTTGGATGGGGAAATGCCAATAAGTCTACAGTGCATATCTTTAGACTGGGGAGGAAACTGAAGTACCCAACGGAAACGCCTGAAGCACGGAGGTAGGAAACAAACCCCCAACCCCAAAGGTGTGAGGTAAAATGTGCTATCCACTTAGCCACTGTGCCCCCTGAATTATGGCCTGTTTAATACAAATGAGTTCCTCTTCTGCCTATTTTTACACCAGACCAAAGTGACGCTACAGTGCAGTCCAACACACTGTCATGTTAATGATAGCCTTTACACCGGACACTGACAGTGCACAGAGCGGCTCTTTAAAATAAAATTAAGCGACTGTACATTTTTGCATGGCACAGTCGTGGTTTCTAGCTAGAAACAATACAAAATACAATATACAGTACATGCTACATTTTGCAGTATGTTTCCATAATTTAAAAAGCGTATGGGTAATATAGCCTGCTGTCTGTAGCCTACTGTATCAGCATGCACTCTGGTGTCAGTTGAAATCCAAAGTTTTAACTGCCACTGATCGTAGAAATGAAAATCTCATGGAATGAATGAACTTAATGTGATCATATACAGGTGATAATGCAGGAATGTGCCATGCTTCCATGCATGCATGCTTGTCCTGTAAAATGGGATTTTATGTGCAATGCAATACCTGAACCCAACTAAACCAATTAACCCACCTGTTTGCTAGTGCTTATTTACAGTAATGTGCTGTGAATTATTAAAGCACTATGCCTACAATGTCTACTAATGCAAAAGTATCCAATCCAACTACCAGCATGTTTTTGTGAGGATGGATAAAACCAGAGAAGTCTGACAAAAACCCGCACAGGGACAACAGGCACACACGCACACACACACACACACACACACACACACACACACACAGTGTAATCTGAGCTCAGGATCGAACCGGGGACACTGGAGACAATGACTCTTCCCGCTGCTCATTTTTATTGTAATCCAGCAAAATTATGCAGTCATGTTGATGTAGAAATGCATCTTTGGACAGTACCCCAGCAGCTCAGGTCATGTTGTAAAGGCCAGCGGGAAATCATGGGCTGTTTAAGTTGAGTGGAATTTCTTTTGGCAGGTGCTCCACCTAAGCTTGAGAGCCCCTGCTGGTTCTGAGGTGCTCTTTCCACTCTCTTCAGTACTTGTGAGAAGTCTGGTCTGCTCTCCAAGGCTCCAATCTGATTAGGCAGAAGAGTGCTTTTTCGGATAAGCACTCCATGCTACTTCTGGTTTGTAATTTGGGGCTCTTAAGGAGCGTTCAGATCATTTTGTGGTGGTTGCAGAATAACTTCTACTCCAGGGGAGCTGGCAGGTGTGGAGGAGAGATGTTTTTTGCCTGATTACTCTCAATGCGATTAAGCAATCAGTCCCCAGCAATGAAGCCTAGGAAGAGTAAACATTGTTGCTCCTTTAGAAGTGATGCAGTTTCATTCAGTTCACTGGATTTCATTTCTATTTTTAATACATGGGAAAAGCACTGTGTTAGAACTTATATGGTAAAATCAGCTAGAACAATGGAATGTCAAGCTGAATGAATTTTTCATTTTGTAATGATTACAATGCGAATTCTTCAATCTGCTCAGCAAACCAGGAATAATTACTTCAGTGGAACAGAAAGCACATCTCTAGCCAGAATAAAGTAAACTCACTTAGCCTGCTTTTGATATCGATTTCATTTTTCGTGATTTCAGTTCTAGATGTTTCTTATAAGAGTTCAACTTGGATAAACTGTGGCACATACCAGCAGTTCCATTTCACCTTCACACATTTTTTCTTCTCCTTTTTCCCCCTCTACATTGTGGCTGTGATGCAGTAAAGCCCACCAGTCACTGAAAAGAGTAGCCAGGTGGAGCAAACTGATCTGAGGAATTCAACGGAACAAGGACAATATATTTAGATTTCATTTAATTTCATATGGATTTGATTCATATACATGTTCTTAGGACTGATTCAGAAGCACCAACATTTAGAGTTTCTCCATAGCATTTATGATTTTTTTGGCATTTCACTATTGTGATATGGAAGCCAAATGAAAGTTATGCTATTCTGCTTTCTCAGCTGAAGCAATGGTCAGACCAAGCAGAAATAAAATACTGGGTTTTTATGGTAATATTTGTTTTGTCTGTGGGTTTATGTGGTGGTGTTTATTTTTTTTTTCTATCTCAGCCTGCTGAGAATAGACTGTGTAATGAAATGTGTTTAAGCTCTTTAAACTGAGTTGTGCTGAGGTAGCAACTAACGTGGCTAGTTAGCAATCTATGAGATGTCAATAATGATGGTGCTAATCGAGGACAGCGGTATTAACATGAAAGTTGCTTTGGAAGTTTGTGTCAAAGTACACCGATGACCATTTACGCAGAGAAAATGCAGTCACCATTATGAGTGGGTAGTTAAACTGAATTGAAACCCAAGTGACCAGTATGTTATGGAAAGAAGATAAATGTAAAAAGGAATAAATAAATAAATAAATAAATAAATAAACTAGGAAGTTCATTATATTATAAATCTTAGATGTGATTAATTGTTGCATATTAATTATAAATACTGATGTGCTTTATATTTAAAAATTCTTGTAAAAAACACTGCCATTCAATGTGTGTTTTTTTATTTTATTTTATTTGAGAGATATAAAATTGTGAACTTTGTAAATTGACTACTTTTGCTTAAATTAATTCACACACTATAAGTTTTCTGTTTTATTGGTGTGATATTTTTTTCTATTTATGTCCAGTCAGAATCAAATGGAAAAAGGATATGCGTCACTGAAAGCGCAGTATTTAACAAGGCCTTTTTCTTTCACACATCTAAGCATTTATTCTGTCATTCATATCATTGCCTACATGCGAATACTACCAAAAGAGGAAGGCACTGTTTGCTCCAACCGCACGCATGTTTTTGATGGTGCATACTTCATAATCCACATCTTTGTTCTGTTTTATAAATAACAGTATCCACCATGTTCTGTTTCTCTCTCACACACATACACAATACACAAATGGAAGCTTTGCTGATTTTCCGAGGCCATGGTGTTTTCTCCAACTGAGTGCGAAAGCCAAAGCTCTTGAGCAGAGTGCAGAGGGAATGCATTAGGGGAAATAAGCACAGATATTCAACATTGTGCATAATGTAAACTAAATGAACGCCTGTTGGATGTGCAATGCTCTTCAGAGGATTGGCCCACACCCTGATTATGTGTGTCCTGGTTATTGTTGAGAACTATTTTTGCAGACCCTTTAGGCCTCTTTTCAGGTCTGATTCCTTTCCTGTCTGTTTACACGTTTTGTTGGTGTATAAATACAGCACCATTTTTGATCATCTGACCACAGTGTTGGTATAGCAATGGCATGTACAGGTTACACTGATTGAGTTTGAAATGAGGCAGGTCAACCCCAGGATACCAGGATGGCTTTAATGGACATGTTTGAAACCCTCAGGGGCCAATTGTAAGGGGAGGGGTTACCCCAAGGTCATGTTTGCTCAGGATGTTCTGGAGCGTGCCGAATACCAATCCATTTTACCCCTGGTTGAGCTTGTGCGGCCCTGCATCTGGATGAGATTGGGGTCTGACAGAGACTAGTATAATTCTAGATAGATATGGATTTAACATAATAATCTCCAGGGTTGATCAAATCATTCAAAACCTATGAAATCTAGATTTTCTGGTCTAGGAATCAGTTTTCATTAAGATTTCCTCAACACCACCGGCTTATGTCAGATGTATCTGAATTAACTGAATATGACATATTTATATGGACATGTCTACTGATTTGGCATTAAAGTGTGAGGCAATGAGGAATTTCAATTTCCAACCACACTGTGGCTAGGAAAAAGTCATATCTTGTTAAATTTAAACTTAATTTCAGCTAACAAGAGGCTGAATTTATGATAGTAGGGAACAGGAATAGGAGCCAAGAGAGGGACCCACTGTGTGACAAAAGGAGAGAGGAGAGGTGAGAAACCAACTTCTCAGAAGTCCTCCCAATTCTGCAAATCACTCAGCACAAGGTTCCCTCCCAGCTGCCATTTGGCACCATTAGGGAATGAAACACTAGCCAAAATCACTGGAGTGTAACTCTTTAGTCATAACCAATTGTTGGGGAAAATCTCACCTAATCATAAAATTATAACAAACCCACACAGATTTTAGGCTGTCCTCCAGATGACGAAACTTGTCAGCATGCTTTGTACTGCAGCACTGTATTTTACACTAGGTCCTAAATAAAGCTGTAAAATGATCAAATTTACTTGGAGTATATACCAAATACAATCAGATAGTAAGGAACCAAATCTGAGTTATAATTTGTTTGGTGGTTGTATATATCGTGATTGAATCCTGCACCACTACAATTTTTAAGGCTTACTTACTAGAGTGTCATTACTTTTTTAAGCTGAGTAACTTGTATAATAATTTCATTGATAAAGTAATGGAGTACCATTAATAAATGCCATGATTTTGGGAGAAATTATCAAATTTTGACTTTTTCTACTACAAATAGTTTTGAAAATGACAGATATTCAATAACTAAAACAAAGTCATTTCTATAAATATTTGGACTGTGACACAATTTTCGTAATTTTACATCTGTACACAATCACAGTGGATTTGTAATGAAGCAATCAAGATGTGATTGAAGTGTAGACGTTTAATTTAACCATGATCAAATCATGAGAAAATCACACTTATCTAGCAAGACATCTTTTTGCAGCTCCTTATTTACCTGACATGATCTCTGTTTGTGGATGCCAAGACAAGATTCAAAAGAAACCTAAATAAAAATATTTCCACGTGATTTTGGTCAAATATATTTATGGTTCTTAAAATAGTCTTCACAAAATCACAATTTTGGTGAGTTGTCCAGAGTTTAGACACAGCTACATCCGACAGCTCTTCCCAGACTGCCACACACTTATTATTTGCGTATCTGGTTATGTATTTCTTGTGAGCTGGTTGAAACACAGGATTACTGGTTGCTAATGATTCAGCTCACTTACTCTGATTATGGCCTAAAATAATTGCAATGAATATTTTCTGTTTTTTTCCTGAATGAACGAGTTCCATTCATAATCCAGTTTTCCAGGTCAAGGTCTGCCGGACCTCATCGTCATCAATTTCAACTCACCCAGTTTACTTTGGCAAGCTTTCTAGTGTCATTGTTGGTAGGAGCTATGGAGACATTCTGTCCGTACCATTTTAGGAAACTGGAGGAAGCCATAAAACAAGAGTTGGTCGGTTGAGAGTTTTCTCTTTCAGGGTGGCTCCCAAGTCAATATAATGGAGTGGGTTCTAAGAAACCTACTCCATTATATATATGAGAATTACTACTAATAATACTAATACTACTACTACTACTACTACTACTAATAATAATAATAATAATAATAATAATAATAATAATAATAATAATCATCATCATCATCATCATCATCATCATCATCATAAGAAGAAGAAGAAGAACATATTGTGTGTTGGATATCAGTCATGAATGTACAGTAGCATCAGTGTTGATTAACTGTCTCCAGGGTACAGTATTAATGTGCTCATTTTAAAATGTAAGTTTTCTGTGAAAGCCTGTCTGTTTAAGTTCTTTGTTTAAAAGTTTATCATTTCAGTGGTATGTAACAGTAACAGGTTGAGCTGTAACGTTAAGTTTTCCAATATTGGAAAGTGTTCAGAACTGAGGATGTTGTGCCTTCCAGTGCACTTATTTGTTTTCTTAACTATGAGAGAGAGATGGGGAGAAAGAAAACACAGTGAGAGAGAGAGAGAGAGAGAGAGAGAGAGAGAGAGAGAGCATGAGCAAACAAAGATACTGGTGAACTGCTATAATTTAAGTGTATATTATGTGAAACTAACTTTTTCCGTGGCCATTCCATTCCAAAATTAAATGTAACTTACTATAAATAGATAAAAGGTATGATGGTTATCAGTATTCATAAAATGCTGTGGTGTAAGAGGAATAAAACAGCATACACAACAATGGAAATCAATAATGTGAGGCCCCATGCAAAGTGACCACCCCAAAGATGAGTCATTTTCAATAACTCTATTGATTCCTTTGTTACAAAATTACAAAATTTACTACAAATCTTTCATGATGATTTGTTTTGTTAGTTTTTTTTTAATTGTGAATTTTATTCACAGGCTATTCTGTAGAAACTATTCTAGCAGGCTAACTATTATAACAGGCTATTCTGTTTTTGGTGCATTGTAGATGAACTCACTGTAGGATTTTTTACGCGGCCCTATTGTCGCACATACTGTCACCCGAGGTAACCTGGTTGGGAACATGAGAATGTCAGGAGAAGTTTGCGATTGGTTATAGCTGAAAAAAGCATGTTGACAGCTGGGCTTGGCTCTGATGCTACTGCTGGAGTCTGAGGTGCTTGGGCTCGCCAACCTCATGCATGCTCCCTCAAGGTGGTCTTGATTTGTGTAGAGTGATAGAAAGTGTGATGAGATTTGTATGCATGTGGTATACAGTATGGAAAACGAGTGTGTAAGACTTTCCAGGTACAGTATCAGGTTTAACATGCAAACAATATGTGTTAAAAAAATAACTGGGTTGTACTAAGCATTGGTGTTAGAAGCATTGAAAACCGTTGCAGATTGTTTGCAAACACTTTTAGAAGAAAAGTGTTTCTTGGGGAATCTTTGGATGACTAACAATTCCAGCTTTCTCGAATTGCTGTTATAAGAAAATAATAAATGAGAGGGTGGATGTGGAGCAGAGGTACTGTTATTACCAGTTGATTATTTTCCTATAGCAGCACATCCCAAAGTGTTTTATTCATCTTATACCACAGCCGTTATTGTACAACACATTATACTTTTGACCTGTTCACAGTATATTTACATTTAATGTTTTCAAGACAAGTTAGTTCCTGGGTTTGTTTTAATCCTCCCATTTGCCATACCACTTATCCTACACAGGGTCATGGAGAGCATGGACCCTATCCCAGGGTGCTTGGGGCATGAGGTAGGGGACACCCTGGACAAGGGCCAAGCCCATTGCAGGGCACAATCACACACACATTTAGACACTACAGACAACTTGGAAATACCAATCAGCTTGCAATGCATGTTTTTGGACTGGGGGAGGAAGCCAGAGTATTCAGAGGAAACCCCCGAAGCATGATGAGGCAAATGTGCTAACCACTAAGCCATCGTCCCTCCCCTCCCCATCACGTTCATGCTTTCGATAAAGCAAATTAATTATGTTACCAAGAATCCAGTTAAGTCAAGTGGGATTTTAGTGGGATTCCTTTATATAGCTTGTATACATTGGAACGAAATGTTGTTTCTCCAAGACCATGGTGCAACACATAAAAGTATGCAAGACTACATAAAGACAAAACAATAAATACACAGGACAGTAAACACACACGACTGCTAACTATTTAGTGCAGTCTTCGGTTCTGAATATTTTCCAAAGACAGAAAACTTACTGACTGTTACAAAGTGCGGACACTGGAGACTCATTCCATAAATGTTAAATAAATACCTCCTTACAGAAATTTCATCAATGATGTCATTGTTCTAAAATTACAGCACAGCTTTTACATCTATTTATCATTAGTATTAGACTCTGTGGACTGTCTACCATACAAGTCTGACTTCCAGGGTTGCGGGTTTGACTCCCGCCTTCACCCTGTGTGTGAGGAACTTGCATGTTCTCCCCCTGTTTCGGAGGTTTCTTCCGGGTACTCCAGTTTCTTCCCGCAGTCCAAAGGCGTGCATTGTAGGCTGATTGGCATTTCTAAATTGTCCGTAGTGTGTGAATGTACGTGCGAGTGTGCCCTGTGATGGATTGGCACCCTGTCCAGGGTATCCCCGGCTTTGTGCCCCGAGTCGCCTTGGATAGGCTCCAGGCTCCCCATGACCCTGTGTAAGATACAGAAAATGGATAGATGGATGAATTTGTGTAATTTATCTATTGCTTATTGCTAAGTTAAATAAAGTTGGAGCATTCAATTTTGTAGTAATCCCTTGTTTTCTCCCCCACAAGAGATCCTAGGTACTGTTCTATTCATATTACAGAGTTAGTCAGGTTAAGTCAGGTTAATACATCTGCAACCAGGCCTCCCATGTGACCTTTAACCTCAGTTGCTTGGGACTACACTGATGAGGAACCATAGGGAACAGATGCCCAGCTCCACAGTCCAGTGACAGAACAATTTGCCAAATGTGGTTAACTAGCATTAAAAACTACTTCTTATTTAGTTCTCAGCTGCTGTGAATTTAGAAAAGCACTATGTGAATTGAAAGAAATTATTCCTCTCCATGCACGTTTTTTGTTCTGTCAGACAGTTTCCATTGTTTTTAATGGGCACGAATATGCTTACAGCTGGTGCTGTGTAGACTGGCACTTCCTGCCACTATTTCCATTTCAAACTTGCCAAACCATTTCCTTATTATTACTCCTCCATGGTTCTTCCTCGTCGTCACAAGGCCTTGCGAGTGTGCTCATGTTAATGAAAAGATGTCTTTATTTAAGTCTGACTTTAATAGTGGCATACACTCTAAACACTATAATGCAGTTTTATGAGTGCCTTCACCATGTCCTCCTGTTTGCTCTAGGATTTCATTTTCATATTTGGAGAGATGCCCTCAGCATTACGGATGTAATTTCATGACTCTGTGCTGTCAGAATTCTCGATCCATCTTGCCTGAGATGAAACGGGTTTTTTATTACAACAAGGATGTAATATCAACCCATGTGTTTCCACTGGCTACGAATAATGGCCCGAGCATGGTGTCGTGCACTCTTATACCACATGGATAAATGTAATGGGGGAAAAATACTGAATGCTTTTGATTTCTCATGGGACTCAAAAGTGCCCTGGTTGTTTCCGCAAGTGCTAAGGCTTGTCTGTGTGTACAGTTGTTCTTATCTTTAGGACATGCACTGCATCAGTCGTTCTCAAACTGGGGTCCACTGGAAACTTAGCGGTCCATGAAGCAAAGCAAAGGAATCCTTAATTTCTTTTTAATTTAGTTTTGTGGATATCAGTTTATTATATTTATTGTTGAGTTCTTCTGGGAGGCATGGTGGCTTATTGGTTAACACATTTGGCTCGCACCTCTAGGGTTGTGGATTCAAATGTTGCCTATGTCCTTCATATGTGTAGTTTGAATGTTCTCTCCGTACTTCAGGGGTTTCCTCTGGGTCCTCAGGTTTCCTCCCCAAGTCCAAAGACATGCATTGTAGGCTGATTGGCATCTCGAAACTATCCGAAGTGTGTGAATGTAAACACTGCATTGGCTTGGCACCTCATTCATGGTTTCTTCAGCCTTGTGCCCCAAGTTCCCTGGGAGAAATTTCCAATTCCAAAAAAGTTGGGACAGTATGGAAAATGCATAAAACAAAGAAAAAAGGGACATTTGAAAATTAAACTCACCC
The DNA here is from genome assembly GCA_022414735.1 of Noturus placidus. NCBI lineage: Eukaryota > Metazoa > Chordata > Actinopteri > Siluriformes > Ictaluridae > Noturus > Noturus placidus. Next base: position 105,850 of record JAFFST010053760.1, on the reverse strand, counting down.
TGTACTATATTGAGAAACACATTATAAACATATTATTTGATGTTTTATTGTGTGAATTTTATTTATTTATGAAAATATACACTTATTTCAAATCTAATCACTGCAACACACTCCAAAACTTCAAAAAAGTTGGGACAGTTAACTGTTTACCACTGTGTAACCACCTTTGCTTTTAATAACACTTGTTAAGCATTTGGGCACTGAAGACACCAATTGGTGAAGTTTAGCAAGTGGAATTTTCCCCCATTCATCCGTTATGCATTTCTTCAGCTGTGCAACTGTACGTGCCTTCGTTGCCTTATTTTGCGCTTCATAATGCGACACATTCACAATCAGAAACAGGTCAGGACCGCAGGCAGGCCATGCGCTTGTAATCCAGTAAGAATGTGGTTGGACGTTGTCCTGCTCTGGATGGCAGCATATGCTGCTCCAAAATGTGTACATATCTTTCTGCATTAACGGTGCCATCACAGATGTGCAACGTCCCCATGCCATGGGCACTGACACACCCCCATATCATGACAGACGCGGTCTTTTAGACCTGATGCTGATAACAGCATGAATGGTCCTGTTCCTCTTTGGCCCGGAGAACATGACAGCTGTTTTGTCCAAGTACTATTTGATAAGTTGACTCGTCAGACCTCAAAACATGATTCCACTGTGATACTGTCCATCTCACATGAGACCGAGCCCAGAGAAGACGATGGTGGTTCTGGACAGTGTTGATGTATGGCTTCTGCTTTGCATAGAAAAGCCTTAACTTGCATCTGTGGATGCAGTGGCGAATTGACAAAAATTTACCAAAGTATTCCTGAGCTCATGTCAGGATATCCCATACAGATGCATGACGGTTTTTAAAACAGTAACGTTTGAGGGATCGGAGAATGTTTGGGGAATGTTGTTCTCAAAGTGTTGGATTATTCTCTGATGCATCTGTTGGCAGATTGGCGAGCCTCAACCCATCCTTGCTCTTGAAGGACTAGGCCTTTTTTGGAGGTTCCTTATATACTATGATTAGATGATTGCCTCACCTGTTTCACATCACCTTCTTATTTCAACTTGTCACATTAGTCCTAAACTTCACCTGTCCCAACTCTTTTGGAATGTGTTGCATCCATAGATTTCAAAACAAACATTTACCTTCAAAAAACTATGCAGTTGATTAGGTAAAACATCAAATACCTTGTCTTTATACATTTTTGTTTAATTACAAGTCAAAGTACATTTACCAATCACTCCTATTTGTTTTTATTAGCATTTTCCATACTGTCCCATCCTTTTCGGAATTGGGGTTGTATATATGTGTGTGTGTGTGTGTGTGGGGGGGGTATTTTTCAGTTAAAGAAAAAAAAATGAGAATCTATGCCATCAATAGAAAACTAGCACTGGGATGAAACTCTAAGGTTTTAAAACCGCTTATACTGCAATTCCTTTGCTTTCTTCTTCTGGCTATTTGCTTGGTGTGGATCAGCTCAGAAGTGAATGCAATAATCACTACGTCACTCATGAATCTGTGGTACCTATAGATGTCTCATCAGATCCAGATGTGCAGTGCAGACCTTGTAGGTAGTTTTATCTCACACGGAGGTCTGGTAATGGTTTGTTCACTTCCTTTGGCAATGGAAGGAAGACAAGGGAATAAAAGAGGATTTCTGAGCTTGGACAGAAAAAGAGGAAACGATTCTGTGAGAGACAGATGAGCTCTGTGCAGCTGTTGCAAAGCATCACTTCACACTTACCTCACCCAACAGCAAACCAGAGCGAAATGCATGAAACATAACCTTGCAGCATTCTCCTTCAGTATGTGTTCCTGTGTATTTGAAAATACAACTATATTCTGGCAACTGTATGTCCTCTAAGATTGATTCAATCTCTGTTGCTCTGTGTTGCTTCTCTTGTGAAACAGTGGCTTGGTTAATTGAAATCACCTAGATAAAGCAAATTAATTAATTTTGCCACTCCTTCTCACAAAAGAAGTAAAAGGAAGCAGCTTATCTCCAACACAAAGATTGATAAATGATCTTGTCTTTCGGTTTTAATTGTTTTCAGCCAGTGATGATGTGCGTTAGAGATTGCACTGAAGTCAAGGCTGAAAGACCTTAGATAACCCCCCCAATCCTCCATTCACCATCCTCTGACACC
>JAFFST010053760.1:84306-103688 GCA_022414735.1 Noturus placidus | reverse complement strand
AAAACCCCCCCCCCCCCACACACACACACACATCCTCCATTCACCATCCTCCTGACACCTCAGAAGCTTTCTACCAATGTCCCCCCCACCTCTCACTCCCTTTCCTGTTTCATTTTTAATAAAGCGGAACATTACACAAAACCAATCCAACCAAGCTTTAGGCCCCATATGTGTAGGATTTTAATTTACATGTGGTTATTATGTGGTTATGAACCGACCTCAAACTCCCATGTAGGCTCAAGCAGAAACCTGCAGCTTTATACATCTAGACAATTTTGCTTTATTGGATCCTGCTGATCTGAAATATGCCGGGTGGTTTTCTGTCATTTGGCAGAGTGCAGTGATGCACAAGTCCGCCAAAAGGAAAGACCTGGTAATAAAACCACAGTGTGAAGTGCAATTGGTGGCATGGCGGTTAAGCTGATTGACTTGTGAGACAGCGAGACAGATTTGAAAACTATCGCCTCAGTGCCGGAGCGGCCTAGAATGGGCTCCCTGATTGAATAATCGAAGATGCTCTTGGAGGAAATTAGAAAATCACTCTGCAAAAATTGGGTTATCTAAGTAGAAAATTACAGTATTGATTTTTGTTAGGCCCGTTGCATGGCCCGTGAGAGTAAATCTGCTTTAGATGCATTCTCAGGCTGTCCGGATCGAATTGGCAAGTCCACAGATTATGTTCCTCCATTTTCTGCACCAAGTCTGAAATCTGAAGGGGCACAACCCAAAGAACCAGTTATAGACTAGTGTGTGTGTGTGTGTGTGTGTGTGTCATATCTCCATGAAACCATCATCGCACGTTCATGAAGATCTTAGCTCCTCTCCCTGCTGAGGTTTCAGGACTTCAAAGACAGTGTGGCATTCCTTTGTATTGTCCGTGTATGTTGAATGAGCACCGTTCCCACCTCAGTGCTTGGTGTCATGTTCCTTGCTTTTACAAGCACTCTGATGAGTCTATGATAAATGACAGGGCTGTATTTACCATGTCAGGAGCTTTCTACTGTAGGGAATAAAAGCGCCTCTGTATTTGACTTTCTCCATGGTGACACAAATACTGGAGGGAGCCTGGATCTGTCACAGGAGATTATACCAAAGTACTTTGTTGTAGAAGGGTGAAAAGTTCTTTAACCTTCTTCTTAAGGGCAATGAGTTCAGCGATAAACTTCAGTGCTCCTTGGATAGAAACATACACGTAAGAAAGCCCTTAAGAGCTCTTCTTGTATGTGTAAATTTTCTAATTGTTAAAATGATGTATCACTTTTATTTTGTTTTGCACAAATGATACATATGAAGATACTTGGATTTTCCCCTAATGTTCTCCCCAGCTTGGTCACCTGCCAATTCTCACCCACCAGCCAGATCTGATATTTATCATTCAGGCAGGGTGAATCGAAATGCATGTATCCATGTGATTCAGAATGCTGCAGTGCACCTCGTCTTCAGCCAGCCCAGGACAACCCATGTCACACCCCACTTCATCTCCCTCCACTGGCTTCCTGTAGCTGCCCACATCAAATTCAAGGGCTTGATGCTCACCTACAAGACCTTGTCTGATACAGCACCCTCCTTCCTCAACTCTCTCCTGAAGGCTTACGTTCCCTCACGCAATCTGCGATCAATTAGTGATCAACGTTTAGTAGTTCCCACTCACAGTGGCACAAGGTTCCTTTCCAGAACCTTCACACTAACTGTTTCTCAGTGGTTGAATGATATTCCAACCTCAATCCGGACCACAGAATCTCTCACCATCTACAAAAAACAGCTAAAGACCCACCTATTCCGTGAACACCTAACCGACTCAAAATAAATAAATAAATAAATAAAAATGGCAGTTACACCTCTACTCTGTTCACTTTGCTTCTTCTGGAACTCAATTAAGGATCTTGTATGGTAGAACTATTTGTATTGTTCTCTGCTTGATATATCACTTTGCTTGTATTTTTCTCATTTGTAAGTCACTTTGAATAAAATTCTCTGCTTAGTGAATAAATGTCATGTAATGTAATGTATCCTCTGAGACAAGTCGAGCCAGCCAACTACATCTTTTCAAACTGCTGTCATTGCTGCATCACAGGACAGCATAACACACTGCGGGAAAGCACAACTTACCCTCTTCCTCATACATGAGCTCACAGATGCAGATGATTGGCCGGTGTCACTGTGAATATGCTATTCCTCCCATAGCGAATTTTGCTCCCTCGCCAACATCAGGAGTCAAACTTGTGATCTCATGATGATATGGCGAATGCTTTAATGTTGTGCCAGTCGAGAGCCATTTATGGTCTAATTATGTCCATGTAGTTGATGTGTATGTAATATGGTGATGTGTCTCCAATGCAAATAATTGGGTGGCTGTGGCTCAGGTGGTAGAGATACTAATCATAGGTTGGTGGTTCGATTCCCGGCCCGCATGACTCCACATGCCGAAGTGTCCTTGGCAAGATACTGAACCACAAGTTGCTCCTGATGGCAAGTTAGCACCTTGCATAGTGTGAGTGTGTGTGTGAATGGGTGAATGAGACAGTGTAAAGTGCTTCAGATAAAAGTGCAGGCCATTTACCAAATAATATTTAATTCAAACGTATTTGTACTCCTAACAGTAGGCACTGTCATACTGTCAGAAATCTGGAATCAGAGTCCGATCCTTAATAAGCAAGATAGAGGTGACGGGACAAAACTCCCTGAGACAACATGTGCAAGAAATCTTAAAAGGAGCCAGACTCTAAAAGGATCTCACCCTCTTCTGGGTGACACCAGATTGTGGGATTATAAATCAATACTGCTTACAGGTGTAGATGAGTAAAGGCAAACAGCACTAAATATGATGAATGGATGTTCACTATGAGCAGATTGTGTATAAGGTTCATGGGAAGAGTAGTAGGCTTTTTATTATTATTATTATAGCCGCAGTATGAAGCTTAGGTACGAATTTGCAGTATCCAGGTGTGATATCAACAGTATCAATTGAACCAGGCATGGATCTTTAGTGTGACATTTTTTGGGAAGTGCAAATGATGTGAGACCATCCTTAACAGCAGAAAATGAGTCACAAACGGTTGAATTGTGTCAGGATCTCAATAACATAAATAAAGGACTCGTATTTGGAGACTCGTTTAAACATGACTGACACTGATTCATCAATTGCACTTAATTCATCACTCATTCTGACATCATGCATGATTTTCATTGCTGGAATCTACCCTCATTTCTACACAAGTAGAGGCATAAAACCCAGTGGACTAATTATAGAATCAGTGATATAAAGTAGATCCAAAGAGACATCAATGAGAGGTTTTTGGTGGTGAATAAGAGAAAATAAAAGTGAGAAATCAGCAGAGGGAGTCATGTAAGGAGAAAAAAGTACTATGAAAATAGTATTGTAGACTGCTAGTGGGAGGTAGTGAGAGGTAAGGGAAATAAATGTGAGGTGAATGTGGAGAGGCGAGACAGTACAGTGGCAAAGAGGGAGGGAAACAAGGGAGAGATGTATTTTTTAAATGCAGAGTTAGGTTTTGAGATCAATCCTGCGGCAGACAGGAGACCAATGCAATGCAATCAGCATGGTGAATGAGACGGAGCCACGGCTGCTGAGGCAGCACTAAAGCCGGCCTTCATCTACTCTCCATGCCTTCGACGTGTCCTCTGGGCCACTGTCGCACTCACTTCATCTCCCACTCGCTATTTTTTACCCTTTACAGTGCACGTACCGTGTCCTCACGGTATTTATGAGTCAGACTTTAGCAGACCATGATGGATGGATTTTCTTTGCAATTTTTGAAAAAGAGTACTAATGAAAAAATGTACTGAGAGAGAGTGCAGGATTGTATTCTGCATCTGCAGCCCTGAGGTGTGCTCTCGTATCCTCCATGATACAAAAATACAAGCTACTTACAGTAGTTAGACATTCATAAAAGTATTATATACAGTTGTGGTACACTGAAGTGGAACATTAGATGCTCTTGGTTGTAGAGCTGTTTTCTCTACCCATCAGAAACGGATTCATCTTTATTGATCATTTTTATTGATTCATCTTTTTTTATATTCTTGATTTAATTTAAAGGTATTTATGATGCCTTGGGAATTTTTGTTTAATATATTTTTTTTTCCTAATAGTTAAATGTATATAAAATGAATATCATTCATTTAATGTGTAACATATTGCTAAAACAATGTTATAAATATAAATAGCATTGTATAAAATAAAAAATTAATAAAATAATAAAATAATAATAATAATAATAATAATAATAATATTTTTTTAAAGGAGAAAATATAATATTTTAAGGGTTACAATATTTTATCACTGTGTTTTGACTAAAGTTTAAGTATATCGGTAATGCACAAAATACGTATACATTAATTATTTCATTAATATTAACCTGCATACATTTATGAATAGTTAATTATGGTTTCAAATTATTGTTTATTTTATTTCTTTATAAAATGATGAAAATATGTATACCAAACCTTTATTTATTCTCAGACTGTAATTGTGTGTGTTTTTTTTATCAGTACATTTTTTTTTCTAATACATTTTTGCTAAATGAGAAGTCAGACTCCCAACAGGAAGTGCTATTGTGAGGTGACATTTTCACTGCCATTCAATTTTAAAGAGCAAAATTGAACCATATCCATAAAATATTGCTGGATCATTCTGCCAACAATATCCCCACAATGCCAACATAACCTCTCAAACAGCTTCTTGCTCATGCAGTTCATGTGTGTTAGAGATGCTTGGAAATTGCAGCACAAAAACAGACCGAGAAACAGACTTCTCATGAGTGTCCCTCTGGGACTATGGACTGCATTATTTTCAGCTAAATAGTCACACACTGTTTAATTTTACACTTCCCTCTCAGATGGAACAGTTGTTCTGAGACCTACTTGGCACCTTGTTTCCAATAAGCAGGATTGTTTCAGAAACCTATTCACAACTACTTACTAAAGACTGAGATACACTATTTTATATATTGTGTCTTCTAGAAATAATTGCACCCATTATAGAACCGAGCAAAAAATGTTGTATACAATAAAAAAGCCAGTAATTAGAGAAGAATTTATCTTTGTACTTTTTTTTTGATTATTATTTTATTTTAATATTGAAAACCTGTAGTTTGAATGAATAGGGAAGTCCACATAATAATTATAATTAATATAATTAATCAATTTGTATAGCGCTTTTTACAATGGACATTGTCTCAAAGCAGCTTTACAGAAATTTACAGGCGACTTACAAATGAGAGCACACTCACACTCAGAGCGCTATATATATATGTATATATACACACCAATTGTAGCAGAGCTGCCATGCAAGGTGCTAGCCTGCCATCGGGGGCAACTTAGGGTTCAGTGTCTTGCCCAAGGACACTTCGGCATGGGATCACCCGGGCCGGGATTCGAACCGCCTCAAACCATGCTCAAACCAAAGAAAATAAGGTGTCTCCACTTCATGGCATAGTGGACAGAGATCCATCTAAAAGTGTCTAATAATTTGACATCATAAGACAAGACTTAGTGCATATTATAACCAGGACAGGCTTGACAAAATATTAACTGCACAGGTGCCAATAATTTTGAAACCAGTGTTGTGTAGGACAAAAAAAATTCACTGATTTACTACGTAAAAAAAAACCCCAAAAACGTTTAAAAAAAAAAAAAAAAAAAGTAAAACTATACAATGTATGGGTATCGATTTTTGAGTGTGTTATTATTTTTTTAAATATGAATTTTTGTTCATTTTAATGAAGGGTGGCAAAAATTCAGGAGGGCACCTTATGCGGTAAGATCTTTTGGGAATACACATTTGGTTACATTCACATGCGCACATTTTTTTTTATGTAAAATGTATCGGTTTTGCCACATTAACAAAAGCCCTGACCCATTTTAGTGAAAAACCTGCCTGCTTTTCGACAAAGCATGAGTTTTTTCCTTTTCAAAAAATAAAAACAAATAAAAAAGCTTAGCCATTTTCTGCAGTACCTCCTGTTCTGAGGCACAGGTCATGGGTTTTAAAGTGTGTACTCACTGAGCACAGAGTGTGTTGTATACTGAAGGTCACATTTCTCATTGTAGAGAACCGTTCCGCAAAAGGGACTATAAAAGGACCCGTCCAGTTCCAGAGAACTCTGATGCCACAATGACAGCGATGTCGGTGGAACACAGGCCCTGTTTTTTGTAATATCAGTGTTAAAGGGCATTTGTGTTTCATTTTCTCTCATCCAGGCAGAGCAGCAACCATCAACAAAACATTTCACTGAGAGGAAATTAAATTAGCTTTTTTTGTTTGGTTGTTTTTCAGGAAAGTTGTTCACGACTGTTTTTTTTCCCCTGCTTGGCTACATTTCCTTTCATTTTCTGCACGTGTAAAGCTTGCAGATGTGGACAGGTGATGATAATCCAAGTAATTTCCAATTAATTTCCCAATCTTTACAACTGTAGTTATCAGAAAAGCATGTTTGGGAAAAAAAATAAAAACCCACAACACTTGAACCTTGAGTCAGATGGACCACAACAGCAGTGAGCACATTGAGTTCCATTCCTGTCAGCCATGTTGTGCATTCTGAGATGCTTTTCTGTTCACCATGGTTGTAAAGACTGCATATTTACCTCCTGTCAGCTCAAACCATTCTTTCCATTGTCCTCCGACCTCTCTCATCAACAAGGGAAAGCTCACACCGTTCGGGTGTGTGTGAAAATCCCCGGGTGCTGCACTGTTTTCATGAAATGAAAGTCCACAATTAGTGCAATGGCATGCTGCCATGTTTAAAGTACTACACCACATTTTATTCTATGCATTGAATAAGAGTTGTTTAAAGGCTGCAAGCATTACGCACACATAATCTTTGTATGAGTTGAAATCAGCATCTTGGTCTTGAAATGCAGATTTAATCACAATCTGTTGATGACTTCTGATTTGATTCTTTGAAGTCACTTGCTTTAGTGGCTTCAGTCAACCAGTTCCCTGTATAATAAATAAACCCACTGATTTACACCTAATGAATTACAGCTCCCTCAAGGGAAAGGAAGTAAAGGCGACTAGGGCTGGTGCCCACAGACTAAATGATGTGGAGAGGCAAAGTGGTTGAGTCTTCACAGAGTGAGTTGTTGGCTCAGCATTCAGTGTTCAGTTTATTGCTCGAGGATGTAATATGTCACAAAGCAATCTTTCAGCTATTGGCTTGTAGCGAACATTGTTTAATGGGGGGTCAATATTTTCCACTACTTACTGTAGGATCTAGAGGCTGGATTGCCCTTATGGCTAAAGCTGAGTCGAAATGGTCAATACATTACAGTAGCCAATACAGTGAGGGAGTCATTAATTCAGAGTGGTCAGTGCAGGACTGAGTCTTAGGGGTATTTCTGAGACTGTGCTCTTTATTCAATGATCTATACACAGTCTGAGTGTGTTTCATTCCTGGGTAGTATTTCACTGCAGTAGTCTCCATGCTAGTTTGTATTAAGGCTTTTAATTTATGTGTATGAAACTGAGAATTTAAACTCAGTGGCACTTTATCACATCAACACTGCTGCTCATCCATGCAACTCAGCAACTCATGGGGCAGCTGTGTAGTGCAGAAAATAATGCAGATACAGGCCAAGAGCTTCAGCTAGCATTCATGTCAATCATCAGAATGTGGAAAAACATGATCTCAGTGACTTTAATCATGGTGTATGGTTGTTGGTTCCAGATCAGCTAGTTTAAGTGTTAATGGGACTGCTGATCTTCTTGGATTTTTACTCACAACAGTCTCCAAGCATCCAGTGAGCATCAGTTCTCTTTGTTGTTGAGAAAGGTCAGAGGAGAATGGTCTGACTGCTTTGAACACTGATGTGATGAAAAATCCCAACAACACAGCTGTATCTGATACACTCATATCAGTGTAACACACACTCCCATGCCAATACATCATATCTGTGCTGAGAAAGGATCCACCACCCTATTAATATCTGGTCAGTAATCATCCTGTGGTGGGTTTTCTTCACTGATGAACAGGGTAGAGGGAAACTGTACAAATCAGGTGATCAGTAATTGAATACTTACCAACTGCATCTGTACATGGTAAGTTTATCTGATAACGTCTCCACTGGTTATATACTGTATATAATATTATGTGTAATATGTATAATGCTATATATGTGATGGGACAGTAATTACATTTCATTTCATTTCAATGTAGCACAAATACTGCATTGTTTTGAGGGAAATGGGCGAAAAGAAAAAGTTTAAAAGAAAGTTTAAAGCATGGCACAGTGGAATTTAATACAGCTGAGCTGAATGCATTTCGAAGTAGAATGACACAAATGCAGCCTTTTATTTAATAAATTCACACATATTGTTTTTCAGTCAAGAGATGAAGCACCATACAATCAATCTATGTGCCTCCCGTTTGTATTTTGCTATGTCTATGCATCATTATTGACATTAACGCATCACATTATGCTGTACCGTGCCTTGCATAAGTTTTCATACCCCCCCCCACCCCCATCCCCGCCCCTTTTGACTTGTCCATATTTTGTAGTGTTACAACCAGAAACTGAAATTGACTTAATTAGGATTGTATTATTATATTTATACAAAATGGCTGATAACAATCAAGTGTGGGGGAAAAAAAAACAAGAATTATGTGTAATGCAAAATTATTTGCATAGTCAATGGAGAAGTCAATGCACAAGTGTTCACCTCTCATTATGTGAAACCCTTAAATTAATCCTGATGCAACCAGTTGATTGGAGTCATCCTTCGTGAACTAAAAGTGTCATGTGATTAGTAAACCTCCTTCATCAACACAGCATCATAAATGAGCTATCAAAACAAGACAAAGTATCAATCAGTGAATACTTATGCAAGGCACTGGTGCAACTACTGAATATTAATATAAAGTTAATATAAATTCTTTGTGTCCAAACTTTTGATTGAGTAGGTCAAGGGTTGTTTGTGTGGCCATGTGTGAGTTTGATATATATGCTTATTAGCTGATATATTTCACTTTTCAACTTTCCATTTGGAAAGCTTTGCCAAAATGTCCTTCTGTATTTCTCTTAAGACATATCTGAAGCTGGTTGGCACTGATTCATGTTCTCAGCATTACTGCTTATTGCTCCAACATCTGCCAATTTAATTGAGCTACTCCTCTGGGTTTGTAAAACATATGTAGGCGCGATCAGCAGAGCAGACACCTGTCAATAAAACCTGATACTGTATGCAGTGGGGGAGGTGAAGGGTGTGCTTTATCGAGGGGTCTTAAAAGTGTTGTAAACCCTACACAAATTCACACCTCCTGTTAACAATGGCAAGTCCTAACATTGCCACTGATGCCGCTCACAGTCCCACCTGGATCCCATTTGCAACATTAGTATGTAGGGCAGGTATTATTTATTACAGCCTATACAGCATGAAATATTGGTAGAACAATAGTCTGACATTTACTTGAGAAACTGGATGTCTGGCATGCCTTCACTGAACTGAATACTTTCACTGAATAAGGAATAAAATACAGTGCGATTTTACAGGGCAATTTTCCAAGTATTACAAGCTTTTATTTATTAATGAATGACACGTTGTACTTTTTATCTGTTTATACTTATGTTTAATGTTTTGGAAAGTCCATAAAACTAGTCAGTTCCTGTTATCACTTACATTATAGCTGTTACAGAATATATACAGTATGCAGCTTGTCATATTACCAAGAAAGCAGAAAGAGCGAATTCCTTAAGATTTTTCATTACTAAGCGCTGATACAGAAGACTCGTTTTTATAAATTTCTCCTTGTAAAAAGCTTAATCAAATCAACAATTATATTTTCTTTAAATACTAATAGTTGTTGTTTTTTAAGCTGTTTATTATTAGCCTTGTGTAGAGTATGTGGAGTGTCCACTATATAATACCCCTATAACATATTAGAATAAGCACATTCATATAAAGCTGTGATCTGCCTCGTAAACAGCACTGCTGTTAGAGCAGCTGAAAATAAATCAACAGCTTCTGAGCAATAAGGTTTGAGATGTCAAAAGTGCTGTGGTATAAAAAGGGATTATGTATTGCTCAAAATGATGAGAGTGATTCCTCTGAGGTGAAAATGCCTTGGCTGAGGTGGCATATTAATAGTTAGGTGTGTGTGGGTAATGTGCCTGATAATGGATGTGTTCCCATGAAGAGGCAGGGCTCAGACGTCAGGCTGAGACAGATCTGGACTCTCCCTTGTTAGTGTGATATGAACTCAGGATGTCACGTTGTGACAGTTTCCGCCAGGAGTTCTGCTGTGTCATGGCCTTGTGGTTATAAATATTCTCCTTCAGAGGAAAGCGTCTTTTCTAGCCCTCCCGTTGGACCTCGTCTCATTTTCTGGTGTTCACCCTTCTGTCACCTCCACACATTTCTCATATATGTTTCTCTAACACCCCCTTTCCTGCTTCTTCTTCTTCTTCTTCTCCTTATTCTTCTATCACTGCCTTTTGCCTGATATTCTCATAATATCTCTCTGTGTGAATTAACCTCCTTGTCTGTTTTAGGGCTTGATCTGGCATGATCATGAGCCAGCATTTTGTCACCAACTAGTGAGTCATTTATCATACATTAGTACCTATGCTGAAATTGGTTACCCTTCTGGCTGAGATGCCATGCAAGCCAAACCTTTCCATTTTTTTGGGCTGATATAAGATGCAACACAATTGTATCATATAATTGAATGTTTTCTTGTCATGTTTACTTGATTTTAGATTTCATAATCAAGATTGAAGAAAAATCTGCCAAAAATCTGCCAATCTTCAAGGTGGGCTGAATCCCAAATGCCTTCACTGTTTTTGCTCCCTACATTACATAGGGTAAAGAAGAATGGTATGGAGGTTGTAAATGTTAGATACTATTTTACTGATGCAGTCACTGATCATGTAGTGTTATGGGACTGGAAACATGACCAGAATATGAACAATTCTGATTGGTTACAGAGCCATGACACACTATTTGATGAAATAAAAAAAAAACGATTTCTTCTTTTTTCTGCCTATCTCCTCCTCCTTCTACTACACACAAACACATACACAAGCAAACCTCCAGAATGTGTTGCACCCACATTTTATTCATTTCTTAATTGTACTGCACAGTCAAATAAAAAATAAAAATAAAAAATCCACATGCTGCTGAAAAATCACCATCCAGGAGCTGGCCAACTTCACTCTCTTTCTTCATATACATCTGGTTTAGATTTCCAACCAACTCTTATGTTATACCTTCCCACACCACACAATGGTCTTTTTTAACCTGATTCTATATCTAGCTATAATTCGAGTACAATATGGCACTAACAGAATCACTCAGTCATCTGGATGGACATTAATCGTGAGTTATGTGTGTGACATGACTTGCCTGTGGTTTGGATGGGTGACACACCCCACTCGAGGCTACATATCTTTGAGAGATGAAAAATGGCAGGTTTACACAGTTCTCAAGACTGCCTTTTTGAGTTGCGGGCAATTACCATCAATCACTGAAAATTCTATCAAGGAGGCCTGAAGTTTATGTCTTTACTTTTAAGGGCCTGAGGGAAATGCAGAAAGAGATGGATAACTGCATTGGCCTTTGGGTGAGGGTGTATGTGTCGGAGAAGCTCACTGGGTCAGGGAGGGCTAAGTGATGTTTATGATTGGTTGACATGATGTCCTTGAAAGGCCAATAAATGCAGGAGGGTGTGAGGCATTCTATTTCACTTTGACAGTCCTTTGCCTGGAGAGCATGGAGAGTGTGTGTGTGTGTGTGTGTGTGTGTGTGTGTGTGTGTGTGTTTCTATAACTGCTGAGGGGCTGCTTTCTGCATCGGGACACAAGCTCGCTCCATCAGTGAGATCATTCCTCTCTATGTTTACAGTCAATACGCCCCAGACTTCTGTTTAGCCCTTAAGCCAAAGGCCACTGACCCCCATTTCTCTTCATCTCTTCATTACGTAAGGGTAATATTTCTAACTCTCTCTCTCTCTCTCTCTAACTCTCTCTCTCTCTCTCTCTCTCTCTTGCCCATCCCCCAGCATACATTCACATACATACCCACTTAAAGATGAGTTACTTAAACAAACATTTAACCCTTCCCTCCAGATACCTTCCAGAAAATGGAACATTCCAGAAACAACAGAGGTGTTGAGTAATTAGTAACCAAGTTCTGAGGTTAGAGGTCAAAGGTTTGCCCTAATGTGATCATCCCTAGGGCTGTTTTAATGTTGGGATATATATATAGTCATTTTCACTCTCAAAACATTGAGCACTATGGGCATAGCTTGATCGTTTGGCGTTATATCATTTAAACATGTAGCCTCTGAATGGCATGCATGCATATTTGCCAGGAAAGTTCTGTTACACACTTATATCCACATCAGTACAGATGCAAAACCTCTATTAGGGGCTCAGTGACAGAAAATGGTTGATTGCAATAAGAACACATCCATTGTTCATATAATTGGGAAATACATCAGTTTAAATGGGTGAAAATAATGTAGTATTCAGAGACCTTTTCTGCATCAAGTGACATTAGGGTCATTTGGACAAAAAAAAAAAAAGAATTGCGAGACACTGTTTCAAAGAACTAAAAGGAGAATTTGGGCTGCTGTTAAATGTTTAAATGAGGGTTTCTTCCCTTTGAATATGTGGATATTATGAAAATATGAACACATAGGTAGTGTTTGAACAGTAAAGGTCATTCTGGGCCATTCTGACAGCCATAGTGCTTATTAATCTTTCTCTCCTGGTAAAGTTATTTTAGAGTTTGTGAGAGTTCAGGTGCGTGCGTGTGTGTGTGTGTGTGTGTGTGTGTGTGTGTGTGTGTGTGTGTGTGTGTGTCCTGGATCTGTGCCTCTGTGCTCTGTCTTTTGCCTCTCTGTTCTTGTAGCAGAGACAGCTGAATAAATGGTTTATTTAAATAAAACTCATACATAGGTTCCACTGAGCTAAAGCCACATTACTCAAACTTTCCCCATCTCCATATCCTGCTGTCTCTCTTTTGCCCTTGTTACAAAATGCTGTAAAGTCTATAATGAAGTACCTAGGTAGCTTGTTTCTGCACTACCTTATTCTCTCCATCACAATTCACTTATTCTTAAGACAGACAGAGCCACTGTTAAATTCTCTGAACCTATGATCAAGGTGCTTTGTGTACTTTTCTTTAACAAGTATCGCAATAAGTGCTTTAGCTGCATCGACATTTTCACGAGGGTGGGTTTGTGTACAAGCTGCTTCTCTGTATTGCTCAGTCTGAAAAGAAGGTTTCCGTGCTGCATTGACCTGCTGTCTGCCACTTCATTGCTGCATTGCTCTGATTTGTGTGTGTGAGTGTACAGTAGATGCATTTATTCATTTCCACGCAGTTCAATTACAGCCATTTTTACCTGCAGAAAATGTGCAACTTAAGTTATATGTATCTGAAAAAGAGAATTTAGGGAATTTGTAAGGATGAGTTAATACCTTATACATGTACACAAGATGTGTGCAGAACGTATCCAGAATTCGTTTGGTGAGCCATCTGCACATCTGATAAAAACAATTAAATGCATGAACAATGGGGGAAGTGAAGCATCGGAGTGACAAATCCATGCATGGCAGCCATTGTATGTGAAAACAACAATAGAAGCCACTGAAGGAAAAGAAAAATGGAATTAAACAACAACTACGACTACAATATTAACGCAAAGTTTTGAAGGGAAATTTACAGAACTTGTCACAGTATCATAACCACTCCAACTCCAGCCATCTTCACTGTTTACTTTGCTGTCCAGAGGAAATGGTTGAAGTAAATATTTCAGTTCTTGGGGAGGAATGTAACAGTTGCTCTGACCAGTCCCGTAGTGGATACTGCTTTTTAATCCTCCAGCTGCACAAAAAGTGCATAGAAGTCACGAGTCCAGAATAAACCTGGTCTAACTCTTTATGTGAACGGTATCGACATTGGGCTTTGGTAAATATTTATAACAATACTAAAATATTTGTTTTATAGAAGTCCAGTGATGGTTGGTTGGGCAGCTGTGGCTCAGTTGGTAGAGCGGGTTGTCCACTAATCGTAGGGTTGGCGGTTCAATTCCCGGCCCACATGACTCCACATGCTGAAGTGTCCTTGGGCAAGACACTGGTCTATTTATGCAGCTAAACAATCAATTGTGTTGAAAGTACTTCATTTTTACACATACTCTAGTAATGGGTGATTTTGCATGTGGTTTTACGTGTGCAACCTACAGAGTATGGTTAAAAAGTAAACTGTAGACTATGGTGTTGGGTTTGTTTTTATGTTCGTTTAAGAATGACTCATTTTGTGCATTTATTTAAATTATTGTTATTCACAAAACTGGAAATTTTCAATTTCATATAAATTTTATTATATAGGCTACAATCATTTTTGTTCATTTTTTCAAAAAGGGTACCAATAATTCTGGAGCGCATGGAAGTCTATGTAGACTATAGTCACCTAAATGAATAGGGATTTTAAAGGTACATAATGAGAACATAATACTCGTTAAATAATTATAATATTAATTGAGGTCTAGTCTTTCTTCATTTTTTCATGAAGAGAAAAGGTTACACTACATAAAACCTCTAATATCAACTCCAGACTTTTGACATGACATTTTATTAAATCCTCTAGGGGAAAAATGGGAGGAGGGGAAAGAAAAAAATATGCAATGCTGTAAAGAGGGGCCTTAAATGAAAGGGTTTAGGACAAAATCATATACATTTATACCCTCAAATAAAGATCCACTTTGAGTATATTCTTGACATTTACACCACATATTCTTCAGTTTCTAGTTTCTCATTTTATTCTGACAGATTTATAGCTAGAATCCATTCTGAGTGTGTTTTAATAGCATTAAACCTTATTAGTCCCTGAGCATGATTAGGCATTTATGCGAATGAGTTTCTGAGTGGTGTTTTATGGCGGTCGAGCCCACACACACAGTGGGAGAACAGATCTTTGAGTGATTGGTGTACTTCATTAAGGCCAGAAGAGGAGAGCGAGCCTCAGGAGACACATACCACTCGCTTTGATGGATGGCTATATCATTCGCAACAGACCACTTTTACTCATGGACATCTGCTTTAATAACATGCACTCAAAGGAAGAGAGAGAGAAACAAATAGAGACAGAGGGGAAAAGAGATAGAGAGAGAACAGTAAGATAGACAGGGGGAGAGAGGTGACAGATTGAAAATACTTTTACTGAATGACCCTTAGCTCTTATGGAGATGGGAGGCAGAGCGAAACAAAACAAAAACAGAACTAGGAGAGTTTTGAGGGCAATTTAGAGGTCACAGATGTATTTAGAGCTAGTTAAGCATTTCATAATTAGCTGAAAGCAGTTGATGAATTTTTTTTTTTTCTCTCGCACTGAACTCACATGACTAATAGATTCCTAATAGATTTTTGAGAAATCAGTGGAGTGGCACAATTAAGTCAAGAGGAGAGCAGGGAAAAATCTTGGACTTAGTAATAACTTGGAAAATGGTAAGTCACTCATGGTTGTGTCTTGTGGGTATAAAGCAACCACTTGTGGGCATGTAGTGACTGCTACTGTTATGAATTGAATTAATTTATGAAGCCTAAATACAATCGCCAGAAGTAAAAAGGTAAAGTTTTTACCCCAGTACCACAGTCGCATGTCTTCAATGTCACCAGCACTAAGTCTTCAACGTCAGAATATTTCAACGTCACCAGCACTAAGTCTTCAACGTCAGAATACTTCAATGTCACCAGCACTAAACTTACCATAGAATTTATAGCACTACAATTTGGAAAAGACACTACAATTGGAAAATATTATAAATTAATAAATCTAGAAGTTGGAAAGTTTGAATTGGAAAAGTTTGCAAGCGCATGAGTATAATCCCATTTAGCCACTTGTTAGCAACTGCCTTTTTCAAGACACATAAAAGCTAAATGAAATCACAAGTGGGATATTACTGATATATTTCATGTCATATAATAAAACGTGAAAATATCTTGAGCTTGTATTAACCACATAATTTATTTTAGGCATTTAACCAAAAACCCAATGACTTCCGGATGATGGAATCGGAATTGCTAAAATGCTAAATGCATTTCCGGGTTGTAGGACCCATTCCTGCAGCATTCTGTAAGAAACAGTTGTAGCTATATATAGCTTCTAAAGCTAACTTGTTAAACCTGGCGGTTTGATTTATACATTGCGTGCTAGGTTTTCTACTAGCTTCATTGGTATGTTACAAAAACAAACATTTATATTTGCAGTATTTATCAAACAGCTATATGCAGAGCGAGTCACAGAAGTGCTTTTATTGTCTTCCATCAAAAACTAAGAACTCCATTGAGATAAAAACCCTGTTAGTACAAAACATACTTTTTTTTATTATTAAATACTAAGTCATAAGCGGCACCAATAATCTGTATTATTTCCTTCCAAGCTTAATTGTAAATGGTGCACTTATATAGCACATTTATCCAAAGCGCTTTACACTATGTCTCATTCACCCATTCACACACACACACACACACACACACACACACACACACACACACACACACACATATGGTAGCAGAGCTGCCATGCAAGGTGCTAGCTTGGAATTGGGGGAAAATTAGGGTTCAGTGTCTTGTCCAAGGTCACTTCGACATGTGGAGTTATCCGGGCCGGGATTAGTGGATTAGTGGACGCTCTACCGACTGAGCCAAAGCCGCCCATATTGTCCTTCATAATGTCTCTATACACATATAATTAGGTAGTAAATGATAGGATAAAACCATGGTTATAAGAATGTCTTCTATTTTTGTGTGTCAAATAGTAAATGGGAACAAATTAGTGGTAGAAAATAAAGTTGTAAGTGGGGAACTGAAGAAACGTCAGACCACACACACTACAGAACTTGTGGAACCATTTGAGACACATGTTGCTTTACACATTAGTCATAACTAATTTGCATTGAATTGAGAAACTAGTTTCTAATTCTCTATATTATAACAGAAATTGAGCAGTTAAATTATTTTTTACAAGTGTAACAAAATAGTACAATGTGTGCTTATAGGAATGAGGGATGAGAGAACCTGAAGTAAAAGACTATGTTTTATAGTATGTGATTGAATCTGTGCATGGTGTGCGACTCCAGGGATCGATAACGAGGGGTTGTGTTTCCAGACCCGGGTGGTTTAACAGGAAAAGAGGATTTATTTAAGTGCTGAACCTTGCTGCTGGCTTTTTATAAAGGAAAGGTCAAATACTCAATAACTCCACTCTGTCAGTGATACAAAGCCCCTGCATGCTTTACAAGAGCAACGTTGGCAAACATGTCTCTGATGAACATTTTGATGCGCACATGAGGGAAATGTTCATTGATCAATCTGCTGATGAGTGGGGGTTAAAACTGTGTTAGAGTCACCAATAATGTGGATTTGGCTCTGTGTGGGTATCGATCAGAGAGAGATTCAGTGTTCAAACCTGAGTGAATTGATCCTGCATCAGAAATGAGCCATTTGGGAATGCATGACCAAGTGTGAATGTCAGCGAAGGTCAGCTAAGTATGCTTCTCAGTCTGGGTGTGTACTTTTATGCACCACTGTGTAGACCGTATGAGCATGTGTGTGTCTGCAAGAGCACATTTTCAACCTAATTTCCCTCTCATTAGGGATAGTGGTCTCATTTATTGCCCCAGTCCCACAGTAAATAAACTCTGGATGGTGCATTCCCACCACATAGGGGTTGGCTCCGACCCCAGGGAAATAGCTCACTGAGACACTCCATCAAATGTACCATTCACTACAATTAAATTGGAAGGAAACATGTAGAACCGAAACAGTCGGGAGTAATGTTACTCCCTCCATAAGAATATAAACTGTCAAAGATTTGGTGAACCTCACGCATCCCAAATAAACATTCCTGACATCTCTTCTGCAAGATGGTGAGCTCTGCAAGTCCTCGAACAATAATGCGAGCAGGCAGAGACACAAACAGTCCAGGACAGAAAGAGGAGAGTTAAAATGAGGAACTAGTGCAATGAAAAAAATCGGAGATATGGAGACAAAATGAATGAATAACATTTTGATAAAATAGATTTATAAAAATAGAGAATTTTAAGTGCTTTCTAGTGAGGACTCAATAGCTATATTATATTATAGCCTGCACCAACCTTTAGGAATGGAACATTTGCAGTCATCAAAACTTCATAGTGACGTGACTATGCATGTTACGCTCTTAATTACACCATACTTTTATTTTTATTTCCAAAAACCTGGTCACCTTGCGATGGAATAGCGTCTCATCCAGAGGCTGATTATTCCAGGGATAGGAGCCAGATCCAGCATGACTCTGACCATGAGAAAATGAACATAAATGAATGAATGAATTACTTGGTCACATTGGGCTTTTAAACCTCCTGAGGATCCTTGAACTCCAGTTTATAAACCTCACACATACAGAGCAACAAATTCAAAATGTAGAACCACTGGAAATCCTTGATTTCTTTACTTTATTTGGGTATTACACTGTGTTCTAAAAGTCTATAGACTTAGGGGACTATGTTTGCCATTACCATGTGGGTTGTTCCTTTGTCAGTGGATGTTCGTGGATGTCCCCTTCTCAGTTGGTTCACAACATTTCCAGTCTTTTTGAATTTGTTAATAAGTTTGGCATCAATGTCATGTGTGATGTGCTCGTTATGTTTCCTGTTAAAGTCCATCGCAACCTTGTGACAGCTTCTTGATCCAGCCATGAGAATGATTTCAATATGTTCTTCTTTAGTCAATAGGGGTTCTTAAAGGCTATCTGAAAAATATACATCATATAAACTAAGTATGAAAAAAAAATAGCTAAAAAGTGTTAATTTCCAACATGTATGAAGACTTTTGGGACACCCTGTATGTTAGAGGATGTTCATGACATAAGATATAATCTGAAAGTTCTACTGTATAGGACAAGAAAGAACAGATGAAAATCAGACTCAAATATCTACCAAAGATGTAAATTAAATAACTAAATCCTCTTAAAAGATTCCAATAGCTTGAATTGAAAAATTTACAATGTAAAATATCATTTTCGTATATAGTTATATTGCAACAGAATGGCAGTGCGAATTCAGAATACAACAAACAAAGATTTATTTTAAATGTTCTGGACAAGATTGAAAAAAAACCCCATCAAGGAAGATAAATAATAAGCCCTTCAGAAGGTTAAATTAGCACAAAATAATTGCATGTACAGTGGTGTGAAAAAGTGTTTGCCCCCTTCCTCATTTCCTGTTCCTTTGCATGTTTGTCACACTTAAGTGTTTCGGAACATCAAACCAATTTAAACAATAGTCAAGGACAACACAAGTAAACACAAAATGCAATTTATAAATGAAGGTGTTTATTATTAAAGGTGGAAAAAAAAATCCAAACCATCATGGCCC
>JAFFST010053760.1:70441-83277 GCA_022414735.1 Noturus placidus | reverse complement strand
CTTGTGTTGTCCTTGACTATTGTTTAAATTGGTTTGATGTTCCGAAACACTTAAGTGTGACAAACATGCAAAGGAACAGGAAATGAGGAAGGGGCAAACACTTTTTCACACCACTGTATATTTAACATTTTTTAAAATTTATTTAATCTATTTTTCTAATTTTTATGATTTGCATTCGAATGTTTGAAACACTTGTTTTTTGCTTCATTTGGCCCCTTCTAATGTGCTTATATGTCAAACCTTCTTTATTTTTTGAATGGGAAACTATCTGTTGTAATGTGATTCTCATACACTTTTCAGAATACAAAAAGATATATCAATACAGAAAAAAAAACTTTTTTTTTTTTTTTTTTTTTTTTTTACCCCAATAACAGTTTACATATGATCAATTTACTTATGATTCATGTACATGTGATTTAATTACATATGATTCATTTTCATAAATCCATACAGAATCTTTTAACCCAAGTAACATACCTCCCACAAGATTTATATATGATTCATTTATATGTCATTTTACATGTGGTTCATTTCAGTGTAAATGAACTGTTGTAATGTTCTACCTAGAACCTTAAAGGGTTCCCATAACATTGATTTTTATTTAAATGATTCTCATAGGAAATAGTCTTTTTAAACAAAACAAAAAAAAAGAAGATTTACTATAGCAGGGGTATAATTTTTTTATACCACTTTTTGCCTTTACAGAATTTAGGAATCAGGAAGTACCATATTTCCTCGTAGAGGTCTCAGGTCATGACTAATAGAATAATCCCCTTAGAAACATTATTATTGCAGCATTGAAGCTGATCTTCTCATCGTTATCCCAGTCCACATGAGTCAGAAGCCGATAGCCATCGCATGACATAATTCCCCATTAGCAATGATGGACTGGGTTTGGTGACAAGTAGATAAATACAGCATGTCTGAATACTTAGGGGTGTCTTGTGATTTCTAAAATATTGTGACAGTTGTTAGAAATTGGCTGACCATTGCCCTTGTGGGGTTAAAAAAAAAACGAAGATCAATTAAATTAGCACGGCAGTTGTAGGGTCTGGTGATGAAAAACCACAATGGAAGCCGTTGCCTTGTGATTTCTCCCCCTCTGTGCCTGGCCCCCGGCAGAGTTCATGTTGTATTTAAGCTATATTAATGTCCAGAGGCCTGACCTCCTGCACCTGTGTGTGAAAAAATAGTTAGTGTCACATTCTTTCTCTCTCTCTCTCTCTCTCTCTCTCTCTCTCTCTCTCTCTCTCTCTCACACACAAACACATATACACACACAAACACACACACCTGCAGTCCAGAGGCTTGGTGGGAGTCATAGTGGATCACATGTCTCTCAGCAGTAAAATAAAATGAGGTGCAATTTCCGGAGCTCCAATTAGCAGAAAATTGGTCCTGTCTGTTGTTAGCCGCTCCTCCAAGCCCTGTTGAGAGTGGTGTGTGTGTGTGTGTGTGTGTGTGTGTGTGTGTGTGCGCGCGTGTGTGTTTGCATCTAGTATGATGGTATACATAGACCTGGTGAAGTAAGAACAAAGAGCTAAAACACAAAACAAATAAAAAAAATTACAGGGTGAAAAGTTTTATGTATATCAGTGATGGTTGGTCATGATATTAGATGGAAGGTTAGAAACTAATACCTATCAGTGGCTCAATAATGGAAACTTTAGGCTTGAACAATGGAGAACAAAAATCTGTTTTTTTGGTGTGTTTTAAATTCATAATAATTCATGCTGGGTTCATGCTGTTTGTCCTCTGAATACCAAACATGGTAAACAGAAAAGAATGCACTTTCAATGGATACTTTGTGTATCTATTATTAGTTTTTTTCTCCAAAGACATTTTGGAGGGGGAAAAAAACATTATAGAGTAAATAGTTCACCTCATCCTTGTTCATTACTCCCAAGACTGTATTTCACATGCCTTCTCATTCACCGCCGAGTCTAGAAAACTTTCACCTGACATGACTGTAACTAACTGACTTTGTGATTCTACAGTCTAGGCTAGAAAGAATCAGTCCCAGCTTTGAGCATTGGTGGTGCTGTTGTGCTTGGTTCCACAATAATCTCAAATAACTCTCCTTATATCTGCCATTTGTTAACATCAAATAATCTTATGTGGATGTGAAAAATGAGACCTTTTATCTTTGAAAGACTAGCCTATACCAACCACTTCTGAGGTATAGTAGGAACAGTAGATAGTTGATCAGATAATTACTTACTGCAGCCTCAGTAAGTTTTTACAGAAACCCACTGAGATTAATGTCCACACCAGCCACTGCATTGCGTTGTGGGTAATCTGCTGCATGTGCATTATCCAATTAACTCAATCTGAACTAGAACAAAGGGATATCAATACCATTGATGGGCCAACTTCAGTAGACCTTGGAGCTCAGGTCAATGTCGGGTCTGCAAAAAAAACCCATCGATAGTCACTGATGAACATGCAGCAGTAATATGATGTTAAAGATTATAATCTGCAGAACATCTGTCAGCAGAAATATTCAACTTCATTCATTTAAAAAGGAAGTGGTCAAGCAACGATTAAAAGATCGAACTAGGGACCCTAAAGCTATGCAACAATTTTTTACAATCTATAAAATGTTATTAAAAATTTACATATGTATTAGATGGCGATTTCATTAAATAACTTGTGCAATAATCACAGAAGTAATGAATGGAATTTTAAATAATCTTATTTAAACATAAATACATTTAGCAGTAATATATCGTTAGTCAACCATTGGATTAAGCAAACGCACTGTCAAATCCAGGGCATTTATGGGTGGATTCTTCCATTTTGTCTCTCTGAAAGAACAAAAATGAGTATTTCCCTATAGATGAGGGCTCCTTGTACAATCCTTTTACAATGAAAATAACCCTTGTGGATTCAGTTTAACTATGAATGTAGTTAAGGATACTGATACTGAAAAAAAAATGAAATAAATAAATAAATTACACATACTGTGTATCTAGAAGCACAATAATCTCAGATAAAAATGCCTTCTGTATTTGTTGATCAGTGCTCTTCATGGGTTAGACAATATTTCAGGTTATTCCACTACACATATGAATCAGTTCATATGTATTTATTTGGGACGACTTGCTTAAACAGCCTGCTTTATATCACATGGCAACGTTTCAGTGGGAATGAGGTCAAAACCTGGCCACTGAAACATGAAATTTCTTCCATCTTCACTTTGTTGTTGATTTATTTCTGCATATTGGAACACTGACATGTTGCATGACCAAACCTCTTTTAAGTCTCACAGGGAGAGCTCATGATATACAGCTACAGAATTTCAATACAACTCTAGGAAGAGCCTTCCAGACCCTCAAGTAGCAAAACATTCCCATACATGTATGCTTCCATCACCAAGTTTCAAACTGGAATGAAATGTTAATGTATGCAGTGTGCTGATGCACAGGGCTGCATGTACCAATCCAAAATGTACAAAATACAAAAACAAAGATGAAAGTCTTGTGTTTCTGTGAACTGTTATAGAGATAATGGATATAAGAAGCACAACATTGTATTCAATAAGTTATATTTACTTATTTGTGTCAATATGATATTGACATTTGTCTCATATTACCTTCCATTTTCCAAACCAGAACATCCTCCAAGTATTCATTCTCATTTCACTGGTTTTGTAAAGGTTTGATTGAGATGAGTCATATAAGGGTCTTACAACTTTTCAGTGTCATCTGACACATCATCAGATTGCTCCAAAATCATTTCTCTTTTACTTTGGGTCTGGTTTTGCATATCGATTCATGTCTCCAAGCCTCTGTGAAAGATACCTACCCATAAACCTATTCTCTGCAGCTTGGTTTTTGGTATAGATATATTTAAATGGACCTTTGCAGAAATACAAATCAGCCCTTAAACCTGATTTATGATTCCAATGCCTTTAAGTGTCAGAAATGGTCTTTGGGTTGGGAAGAGTGCTGCGGTATGGAACAAGTGTCCAAATCGGCAGTGTACCACATCAGTGATGAACTTTTCTTTAAATGAACCACAATTTTATTGAAACCTACAACTACAAAATGTGCACTTTCACCTATTATTGTTTGTTATTTGATAAAACCTACCCCATGGCTTGATAGACAGGTGAGATTTTTCTACTGTTTCTATGTTAAGGGCTTTCTGAAATTTATTTTGGGCAGCTCTCAAAAAACAGTTCTGACAAAGCCTAAACCAGACTTTAGCTATTGTATACTGTTTTTGGTAAATGCATAGCAAAATGGACATGATATCTATTCAGTTTGTAATCTGATCCCAGCTGTCAAAAATGTCTGATACTCTTGTGCCATAAAATAAAGTCTTCCTATGAAATCTTTCTTCCTTTTGACTTTTGGGGCAACCAAGATATTAACATGCGAAAGCGAAACATTTCAGGAAAGTCTGCAGCTTTCAGAACTATATATAGTAGAAAATATCAAAATTTCACCATGTGAATGGTTTGCCCAAATTACTTACTGTTTTTTATTAGTTATATGGGAAAAATAGGTTTTTCAATACAGATAATTGACATAGTTTCATCGCAAGTGTATATTACTGTATATATACTGTATGGTTTTAAGCCTGATTATGCTGTCACAGACAAAAATTTCACAAAAGACTTCTTTGGTCATGAGTTGAATTTGGATTGTTGTAAAAAAAATTTTTTTTCCTTAAAACAAATAATTTTACATGCTCACCGATGACTGGTTTGGTGTCATAGCTCCAAATTTTTTATGACAAAGTTCTGGCAATGTCAGAAATCTTTAAGTCAAAATCTCAAAGTGTGAGCAGTGCACTTGTCTAAAAGCTACCACAGGACTGTATAATATTATGTGAAATGGCTACGGCTACAAAGGATGGCTACAAATATCTTAGTGGCAATAGCAAAAACGTCAAAGTAACCTGCCCACAGACAAAAGAAATCTTAACTACCCTAAGCTTTCTTTATATTATCTTTTTGTTTATGTGAGCCCATTTTCTGCACTACCCCAGATCACACTTTAATCAATGATATAAGCCAAACGTAGTCATTTTCTTTAAGGATTTTCATTGTATATTCGGACATGGAGAAAATCTTATCTGACAGTCTGTAATTGAATTTAGTCAGCATTTTACTGAGATCATCTTATACAATGTGACAAGTTGTAATCTTACGAGAACTTACTAAAACTTGCAGCAGCATAGAACGCTCCTGCGTGTAGTGCGTGTACTTGGCAGCCTGAAGGCCTGAGTGTGGATATGCCTGTAACCAATCAGGACAGTCTGTCAGCACCTTATTGTCCTATCTCTGTCTGCACACACTGATAAGAACCAGCTCATTCACATTTAGCCTCCTTCTGTCTCTCTTGCATTGTTGACTCTTTTTGTGTATGTCTCACTCATTCTAGTGTCTCGGATCTCGGATCCATCTCCAGCAAGTACCTTCTTCTTGTTTCTTTCATTCACTAATTTCTGTCTGTCTG
Source organism: Noturus placidus (assembly GCA_022414735.1). NCBI lineage: Eukaryota > Metazoa > Chordata > Actinopteri > Siluriformes > Ictaluridae > Noturus > Noturus placidus. The sequence goes on along the minus strand of JAFFST010053760.1, from coordinate 77,809 downwards.
TGACATTACTTTTCTTTCAACCTGCCGTTATTGTCCACCCACCCTCTCTCTCATGTTGATAAGAAGCGGCTTGTCCAAACTTGAGATCTTTCAGCGCCATGTGTCTCCGTTATAGGCGTGTTGTGATAAGCCCCAGGAACAGCAAACATGACATTTCGACCCTCACTTTTTTTCACCTATGTCCATTAGGAGTTTTGAGGTGAACCAGTGACCCCTGTTAGGATACTGCTGAAGGACTTTGTGGTGAGGATCATTTTAGCACTGCTACCTTTCAGGCGAAAGTATCACTCAGTGAAGCAGCATGCACATGATGAGCTAATTACACTGAAATAAGAGAGGATGTACTTTAGACAATTGTTAACAGTGTGCATTTTCCTGCAATTAGTTCCCATTCTCCAGATTCCTCCTACCTTCCAAAACATGCTAGTATACCTGCTACAATACCTTGCCCAAGTGTGTGCATGGTGCAGTGGAATCTCCTCCAGGGTTAGATTAGGATAAACTCTAACCCTGGGATACACTGGGACAATGATCAGGATAAAATGGAAAAACTTAAGAGTGTGATAACAATCAGATCATACACTGTAAGTAAATGTGAAACTCTGGCACCATAACAAGACCACATTCAAAGATTACTGTTATAGACTGCAAAGCCAACTTTCACTATCCAAATCTAGGCTTGGGCTCTGATGGAAAATTTCTAAATTGTGGCTTTCTTGTTTAGAAACATTAGTTTTATCAATAATACCAAACGAATAATTTTTACCCTTTACCAACAACAAATAATAGGCTCATTTATGAAAATTGGATACACATACGTTTAGTAAATTGTTTGCAGGAACAAATACATTTATATAAGAAATGTTGTATTCATGAAAATCCAGTTTGTTCAGAAAAAATTTCACATCCTGTGAGATCTTCTGAGTTTGTTTAAATTTACATGTAAGGGTACTCACTAATGTAAACCTTGATTGATCACATCGTATATGTACATTCATAAAATGTATATATAGCAGATTTTGCTGACAAGTTTAAATAGCCAATTTCAGTTGCACTTATAAATTGATGATATACTAATTGTTTGAAACTGTGTGTCTGTGCTAGCTGACACGTTGCATTGGCTGAGCTGCATTACGGGAAGATAATCCACTACTGTCCTATTTCACCATTTACTCATCAGATTTTATCATTTTCAGCTCTTTGTGAGCATTCCCGTTCATGGAGTTTTGTGGGTGTCAATAAATGATTGCCATTTACCTGCATACAAAAACGCTTGTAAATCTACCCAGAGTTTAGACTGATTTGGCCTTCAGAAACTTTTACATACCGCTTTGTTAACAGATTGATAAATGAGGCCCAGTGCTGCTGTTTTTTTAATCGGTTTATGCTTTATCTACCGAATGACCTATGTGCTGGAAGGTAATATCATCAATCCTACTCCTACCATTATTCAAACACAGCCTATCATTATTGACCTGTAGCTAATGCTTTTGGTAAGGTGATTTTTGGAGAATATATAAAGTTCTGTCCGGTTAGTGGGGGGTAGACTGGAAAACTGCAGCCGTGGCCCCCGTGTGTGGCACAGGATGATGTATGGCTCACCGTCTGCAAGGCTGGGACACCACATCAAAGAACAATGAAGTGTTTATATGAGCCGATTTGAGCTTTATTAATGTCAGGCCCTCCACAGTCACAGGAGGACCACATGGATCTCCTCCTCTGAAAGCTACCTCACACACACACACACACACACACACACAAACACACACACACACACACACACACATACACACTTCAGGCTAATATTCACACTCACACTTACACTAACTTGATATCTAAGTCTTGCAAACCACATGTCCATGTGTTGCTCAGAAAGGTCAAATTGAGCAAAATGGGTTATTGTTTAAAGGGTCAAGTTATTTCTCTTGTTTCTATAAGCATTCTGGGTGATATTAAACAGAGCCCCATTACTTGCTAATGGTGGTATTGGTGCCAAGGGAGGTTTTGGTGTATTGAGAAACCTGGATTCCACATTAGCCTTGAAGTGGATATGAAGTGTAGAATGCACTCAGCTGAGATAAAATCAGCATTCATGCACGTCTCCATGTTTGGTCTGTGGAGCATAAAAATCATGTCTCACAATAGAAAGTACTCCAGACTGTCTGTTAATAATGCTTCTATGGTATATCATTATGTGGAGATATTACTGGAAAATGGAGTTAGATTTCACACTCAGGTTTATCCGAATCTGAGAATTTAGTACCTATAATAATTATGAGCTACTTCTTTGTGGGTGAGCTCCATGAATGCCATGAGCTTAGACCCCTGGAGGTTAACAGCTACATGCCATTAGTTGCAGCATACTGGAACATGGCCATCTCAGCTACGGATCATTGTGTTTCTATCTCAGCCACAAAAACAGGCAGACCAGAGGGAGGAGGGATTGAACGAGTGTGAGAGTGAGTGTGTGTTTTCTAGTTGAGGTGAGAAGGAAAGGTTTGGCCAAAGTGCATGAAGTGCAAGAACAGAGTAGTACTGTGGGCAAGTTGGTATCTTTGTGGAACAAGCTCCAGAAATATGTATGGTCTCATTGGTTGTACAAACTTTTGTACCCAGAAAATCAGGAAATCCAAATTTTGTACAATATGATGCAAAACAAGATATATCAATAGATTGGAAAAACTTTGTGGCATGACATCTTGTATTGAGTAAACGTGGTTGGTCATTTGCAATGTCATTAATAAGTCTTCTTTCTGTGAAAATTGCAGGTTCTTGGCCATTTATATATTTCATTTGCAAAGTGCTCTACTGTATATGTGACCAATAAAGACTCATTATCATTATTTGAGCATTCTTGCATGAAGTAGATAAGTATATTTTTAAAAAAACAAACAAACATTTGATTTCCTTGTTATTTGTGCAGTTTAACTAAAGTTTGAGTAAAATTTACTTATTAAGAAAAATGAAAGCTGCTTGTTAAGGTCACTTACATTTTTTTCATGAGAATAATGTAAACCTCACTTAAAATATGCAGAGCGAAGAAAATGAGGAGGGTAAAGAATTTTTATTATCCTCCTGAAATGTCTTAGTGCAGTCTTGCTGTTATTCAGCCATGGAGTCACAGGGACAGGTTATACATTACACTGAATCTCAGACAACATTCAAGTTCACCTTAGGAGGGACTGCATATCTGCTCATCAGTGTCTGTAGGTTCGTAATGTTTGACACTTTCTGTTAAAGGAAAGGGGAATGTTATTAGCTTCCAGTGCATTAAGGCGGGACGATATTGGCATACTCAAACACATTATAGTGATTGAATGGTGTTGGACTATATGACAGTTCTACATACATTACAGTGAGGGGAAAGAGGGTCAGCTCAGTCGAACACATTATGCTGATTGAGCATGGGGGTGGGGGGTGCACGTGACATTTCTAAACACATTATGGTGGAAAGGAGATGGCAGGCTTAAACACTCCATGTTAATGGAGAGGGAAGGGGTCAAGCAAGGTCAAGATAGACTCTGTTTTACCTCAACAAAGTTATCCAGTTAGCAGTGCCTTCCTAAAACTCTTCCGTACTAGCTGCATTTTGACACAGGATCACCTTGCACAAACAAACAAGTTCATGCACAGTTGAACATGTGTCCTTTGCCTGTTTTTGTTAACTTTCAACGGGAAATAAAGGCTTTTTATTCGGCTGTGTATGTTTGAACAATTAATTTAATATAGAATTTAATTTAGACTGCTGATTTATTTATTACACAGTAGGCATTCTACGCATTTATAAAGAACAATGAACACTCTTTGAATCCCCCATGAACGGATATGGCCTGGGGGTTTAACTGTAACAAATTTTAATAAAGCAATTCTTTATTTATATCTAGGATCACTGAGCACCCCAAACCTTTTTTCAGGAATTTAGCCCTCAGCTTATTCAGTTAAACTAATATGAAAGATATGCTTCAGCAGAACAAAAAACATAAGTCTGGACCCGCCAACAGGTAAAAACAACAGGAGATAAAAAGAACAGGCAATAGGATTTGTTGAACATGTCTTCACTTATGATTGCACTTGAGAAAATCTTTTCTTTTCAATTAGCCAGGTTGACTTTGCATGGTTAATTAAGTCCTCAGCCTGACAGGTTGTTGGACTTCTCCAAGCCTCTTATGAAGGGCTTAGGGCTGTGAGCCAGGTCGAGACGGATTGGGTGCAGCTGGGGTTGGATTAGCTGGAGGGCTCAGGGCCTGGAGCTGGTCTTTTGGTTGGGCTCCGTGAGTGTTTGGCCTGGGCAGCTTGAGCTAATCCTTCACCCTCTGAACCACCTCCCAGTGAGACCAGAGAACTACAGACGTCCAACAAGGTGAGGGTGAGCTTACAGGTGGCTGGAGAGCTATGATGTATGGTGTTGTTCCTGTGTGTATATGTGTGTGTGTGTGTGTGTGTGTGTGTGTGTGTGTGTGTGTGTTTTTCTCTCTAACCAATAATTTCACAACAGCAGTTTTGTTTTGTTTTCTTTTATATGTTTTCCTTTGCTTTTGTTCTATGACTTTTGTGATCCTCCCTACCTCAGTCTCATCTTTGACAGTCATCATAGAGAGGAGATGTTGACTCAGGGCGGTTCCCTATACACACAATATTAGACAAGCAGGTGTGCTGAACAGTCTTCAAGCTAGCACTGTATAACATATAGGTGGTTTATTAGATGTGGTGAATGCTGTATAGGTAAAGGGCAGGCCTGGTCCTTGTATTGCCATTGGTGAGACATTTTTTCTTGACAGATGTTGTTTTAATATAATCCTACCATGTACAAATCTGAAGCCGTGCTAATCCGAAAGGAATTACCTGAAGTAGGAAAACTTGTCCTCAATGCAACAAGAGTTTACAATGAACAGCTTGTTTTGGGTTCTTAAAGCCTATTTAAAGGATTATGAGCAAACACAGAATTCCACGACCATGTTCTTCCAAAAACACTTTTCAAGTTGAAACTTGATCATCTCATTTTGTTTTAGGAAAAGAGTCGGGGGGTGGGGCTGTAAATCAATCTCAAAGGATTACACTTTTTATTATTTTTGCTTTTGTTTTGGGTGTAATATCAACAGTGGTTTTCATGAGTTTCTTCAATACAGCTGAACCATGCTTTGCATCCTCAGTGTGTTTTGCAGCCAAGTTATATTACATTATTTTCATTTTTCCCATAATCCTACTATACAGTGTCCTCATGGAGTTCAACATCAACCAAAAAATGTCGCTCATTGCAGCATGAACACTGAGGAGGGATAACTTTAAAATCCCTCATAACAGCATTGAGAGTTACATTAATCCACCCAAAAACTAAACTGAGCCACAGGGTAATCTAATCCAAAACAAAAGTGATCCCCTTGTAATCTCTCTACAACACAGGCCAAGCAAGAACACTATGGTGTCTTAGGTAATTTGTCATACTCCAACCACTGGTGCACAAAGACATACATAGAGAGACACGTCCTTTTGTTATCAGAATCTCTAATGAAGACATGCTGGTTGAGTTTCATTGCTCTAGGTTGCTACTCTCATCAGAGACATAGACATACATTACCTGCCCCGGATGCTGTATTGTGAACAAGCAAGATGAGCTGATGAAATGAAGCAGATGTCAAAAGAATGTATGTTTTGTAATATTCAGACAAAGTGGACAGGGGAAGTGTGGAATGCACTTTGCCAGTTGCGGTTAAGGTTTGCATGTCTCAGGATTTAGTCGCACAGGTGATTGATGTGGCTTTCTTGCCCCGAGCACCTCCATCACAGCATCTTATTTTACAATCAGCAAGGACTCACATCAAAGTGGCGTCCCTCATGCAAAATGCCAGCTGAAGACAATTTATCCAGTAGAATGCTGGCTATAAAGCTCTACAGGCTCCATGTAATTGTATACATTTCCATGATTAAACTGAGCATTGTAATTTCTTAGTCTTTGTGGTTGTATGTGCAACAGATGAGGTTGAAGATATCAAGATTTAAAAACTTTATGGTCATATGCAAAAGCGTCTTTGTAGAATGATATTCTTAGTTTGCACATCCTCATACATGCTGCAATAGATTTCAATAAAACATAAGTAATCACGAATCAAATCATGTTAATTGTTAAAAAATGTTCAACAAAACATTAAGTTGTTGTGGCCATAATTCAACATAATTCTACACAGAGAATGTATTGACTTGTGCTGCCAGATATTGTGCAAGAATAAAAATATGTAAAAACTATTGTTCAGTTGATATCATGGTCTTTAGGTGACATAAAAGCACCTGTTGTAGCACCAGTACCGTGGTTATTATTATTAACGATTAGATTCTTGAAATGCCTGGCTTATAATACATAAATACAATATATAATTGAGAGAAATAATATATATATATATATATATATACAGAGAGAGAGACAGAGAGAGAGAGAGAGAGAGAGAGAGAGAGAGAGAGAGAGAGAGAGAGAGAGAGAGATCCATTAACTATCCATTCATCCATCTTCAACCGCTTACTCCTTTTCAGGGTCGCGGGGGAACCTGGAGCCTATCCCAGGGAGCATTGGGCACAAGGCGGGTTACACCCTGGACAGGGTGCCAGTCTATATGAAATTGAATGAATATGCAGTGCCACCGGTTTAGTATCTTATACCATTTGACAATGGGAAAAAATAATCACTACTGTGAAATATGTCACGTTAGTGTGTACAGAAATATCAAAGTCAAGCCATAACCCAGTGCCTGTTTTGTGAGTAAAATGCTGCAATTTACATGTGTGCTCTTGCCAGCTGTTGAATGGAGCCCTTCTGTGTTTGGCTAACACAACCGCATAATGGCTCCAAGAGGTCCCAGATGGATGGCATGCCACAGAGGAATGAATAAAATATCCAATTTTTTTTAACAAGTCAGCAAACCCCACCGTGACACATACCAGCTATAGTGCACTTCTCATTTCAATTACCTCCCACAGTTAATGGCAGGATAGCACAATGAAAACAAATGGTCCCTGCACTCTGATCATGTGACTCCTTCTCTTGTACAATGCGATGCATCAGTTTGTTAATTCACAACAAAGATAACAGAATGTAGCATTTTTGCTAATAAAATTGGTGCAGAGAGAGCTTTAATTAAAATAGTCCTATATCCATAAGTCATTATAAATGTACTTCTTGTAATTCTATCATTCTTTTTATATTATTATTTTTATTATTATTATTATTATTATTATTATTATTATTATTATTATTATTATTATTATTATTATTATTATTATCCATCCACCCATCCATCCATCCATCCTCAACTGCTTATCCGTAATCGGGTCGTGGGGGTAGCAGCTCCAGCAAGGAACCCCAAACTTCCTTTTCCTGAG
>JAFFST010053760.1:36218-49693 GCA_022414735.1 Noturus placidus | reverse complement strand
GAAGGAAGGAAGGAAGGAAGGAAGAAAAGAAGGAAGGAAGGAAGGAAGGAAGGAAGGAAGGCAGGAGGGAGGGAGGAAGGAAGGAAGGCGGGAGGGAGGGAGGAATGAATGAAGGAAGGAAGGAGGAAGGTAGGAAGGAAAGAGGAATGAGGGAAAGAGAAAGGAAGGAAGGAAGGAAGGAATGAAGGAGGAAGGAATGAAGGAAGGAAGGAAGGAAGGAGGGAGGAAGGAAGGAAGGAAGAATGAGGAAAGAAGGAAGGACGGAAGGAGGGAGGGTGGGAGGGAGGAAGTAAGGAAGAAGGAAGACGGGAGGGAAAAAGGAAGGAAATAAGTAAGGAGTGAGGAAGGAAGGAAATAAGGAAGGAAGGAAGGAAGGAGTTAGGGAGGGAGGGAGGAAGGACGGAAGGAGGAAGGAAGGAGAAAGGAAGGAAGGAGGAAGGAATGAAGGAAGGAAGGAAGGAAGGAAGAAAGGAAGGAGGAAGGAAGAGATGGGGGATCAAGGAAGGAAGGAAAGAAGGAAGGAAGTCAAGTACCTCAGAAATTCAAGAAAGAAGACAGAATGAGAATAAAAACTAGTAAAAAGAAAGGAAGAAAGAAAGAATGTTAATATTTCATTAATAATAACAAAACTTAATCATTCAAGCATGAAAAAAGAAAGAAAAGCAGAAATGTACTGCTGTGAAAAGTCACATGATACTGATAAAACAAAAAGAAATGTCAAGAACTGAAGAACGTAGGAAGAAATGAAAAAAAGAAAAAAGAAGTGAACTACAGAAGTCAAAAGAAAGAAACTATGTTAAAAAATGTAATAAAGCATCCATCCTCTACCGCTTACTGATTTTTCAGGGTCACGGGGAACCTGGAGCCTATCCCAGGAAGCATCGGGCACAAGGCGGGGTACACCCTGGACAGAGTGCCAGTCCATCACAGGGCACAGTCACATATACACACACATTCATACACTACAGACACTTTAAACACACCAATCAGCCTACCATGCATGTCTTTGGACTGGGGGAGGAAACCCCCACAGCACAGGGAGAACATGCAGACTCAACACACACACACGGCCCCGGCGGGACTCGAACCCCGGACCCTGGAGGTGTGAGGTGAACATGCTAACCACTAAGCCACCGTGTGTTGTAATAAAGCCTTTCTATGTTTTTTTAAAGGAACTAAACAAAATGAATTATATCAGGAATGAAATGTAATAAATAAAGTGTACTTAATAAACAAAATTTGAAAGAATCTTCAGAATAAAAAGGCACACTCAGAGTCACAGTAACCCCGTAGAAGTATCTGAGACTGACACAGCGTCAGACCTGTTCAGAGGGGTGTCTTTTCTTCCCTTGTTCACCCCCTCCTCCACCTTCATCTGCGCTCCCTCACTCCCTCCCTTCCCCTCCCCTCCCCTCCCCTCCGCTCTTGTGGATGGTGTAGTGCTCTGTCGCTCCCTCTCAGTCTGCCCGTGCAGTGGACAGGACCAGAAGTGTGTGTTAGAGTGTGTGTGAGTGAGTGTGAAACGTGGATGTTACAGGATCCCTGACAAAGTCTTCAGTCCCTGGACACAGATTCACACTCAGCGCCTTACAGCGAGTGAGTGCCAAAGAGGAGTTCACCTTAAACCCTAACACACCTCACACCCCCCTCCACATTCCCAACCACATGGAGCCATGTGAGCTCCTGCCTGCCTCACCAGGAATCTGATTCGGATTGCCTCCTATAGAGACGCTCACAGCTCTGGATCTGCCTTGGAGCGCAGAGAGAGGAGAGGAGCAACTGCAGAGATCTTCACACAGAAGGGAAGTACTGTTCTCTGGGCACTGTGGACCGGGAGCCCCCCGTGGGCTGGAGACCGGCGCTCCAGCACCATGGATTACCTTCTTGGGATTGTAGTCCTGCTGGGCATGGCGGCTCTGCCCGGAAGAGTGGCCCTGCAGAACCCCAAGAGGAACGTTCCACGGCTACGGCTCTCCTACAAGGGTGAGTTTTCGGTGAATTTAATGTGTGTCTTTTAGAACTTAAGAAAATCTGACCAATACATCTATATATCCATCCATCCATCTATCTATCTATCTATCTATCTATCTATCTATCTATCTATCTATCTATCTATCTATCTGTATATATCTTTCTCTCTGTGTGCTGTCTATACAACTCATGCATTCTGTATATTTTTACCTCTCTGATTTAACCAGCTCCACTCTGTCTCTCTACTCTTTCATTTGTCTATTTTCTCTCCGTCCGTCTGTCTCTCTCTCTCTCTTTCTCTCTCTCTTTCACTCTCTCACTGGCGTACGAGCGTCTATTCTCATTTCGCTCTGACAGATTGTTTCCATATGTTCCGGGAGGTCTCAGGGAATCGTAGTTGTATGTGTTGGCCCATGTTGGGATTTCTCCTCAGGTTTGAACTCTGTGCCCGGTCCCCTGTTTTATAGCTGCCATGCATGGCCAGGAGATGTCTCCTGCTGTAACGATCCTGAATAGGAGATCAGTGATCCTATGCTGGATGTGAAAAAAAAATGTTAAAAAAAAAAGAAAGCTCACACAGATTCAAGTGCATACATGCTCATATAGCTATTGTGGAACTGCCCTGATACCCTCATAATACCTTATAAATTACTGTTAATGTGATGTTGTGTGAGTAAACTGACATGAAGGGTAGCGGTGGTGGGGAACATTATTCTTGGGACAGAGTGCTATTTCACATGGAGACTGTGGAGAACCAAAAACTAGCTCAACATCTTTTGCAAGCCAGATCCTTTCATCTCAAATGGAAATAGGCACAAGCATTTTTGCCATATTTTTGGCTGTTTCTCTTTTATTGTCAGCTAGGCAAGCCGCTGCGGTTCTTTGTCCAGACACACGGCCAAAAGTATATGACTCCACATAGGGTGGCAATCTCTCTTTCTCTCGCTCTCTCTTCTTTTTCCTCTCTCAGTTATTTTTTAAAACCTCACGTTAGCGCGTATACTCCTTCCAGTATTGGTGTTGATTGTAAGGTTAGTGTGAAGCATTTAGAGATTTACTCCAGTACAGCCATTAAAACACCCTCTCATTACTTTTATAGATGGCGCGAGTTATTTCGATCCCTGAGCCTGTCATCCGAAGTACTCTGAAAATGTGATGGTGTGAGAAATCACACACATACGCACAGATTTTTCAGTTCAGATTCACAGAAAGAATGCCTTGTGAGCAAATATACATAAAAACTTTAGTGTACCAGACTGGAATGTGCTTGGGATCTGCACTTCAGCATGTGTTTTTCAGAGGAGAAGAAAAAAATAGCAACAAGGCTTTAATATGAAAAAGGTGCATGTCCACCTGTAGCCAATCATATGCGTCTTAGAACTAATAAAACTGATGGGATGCCCCAAAGGATTGTAGGAAATGCGTTTTGACATCAAAGCGACTGCTTTCTAGTGAACAAAAAAAAGAGAGAAATAAATAACCCTTGTCTGCTACCTTATTTGTTATTCATCTTTTGATATGACACAGAGGGAGTGGTGGAGAATAATTGACAGATAACTTCACACATTAGGATTCCAAAAGGACTAAATTGAGATGAGACTGATGTAATGAAAAATAAACCACTTCAGTGCCATGTTTGGTACAAAGATTCTCAGTTTGTGTGAGAGAGTGGACGAGAGACTCTGTGTCTGAATGAGTGAGAAAGAGAAAGAGAGTGGATCTGGATGTGCTTTTGGTGAGCAAGATGTGAAGATAGAGCCAGGCTAAGATAATTGGACACCTGGCCATGGTGATAGAGTTACTGTATGTGTGTGTGTATATGTGTGTGTGTGTGTGTGTGTGTGTGTGTGTGTGTGTGTGTGTGTGTGTGTGTGTTTGTGTTATTGAGTGGTCCACAGGTGTTTGATGGCTCTTTTGATGCCTCGCAGAGTGACAGATCGGCGTTCACACCCACACGCTGTTTAAGTGCCAGCAAGAGAGACGGACAGAGGGATGGAGAGGGAAAGAGAGAGTGGCTTAATGAAAGGAGCCAGCAGACAGTAGCTGGCCAGACGAGGCTGGTCGTTAAGTGAAGTGTCATTCATTCGCAATCCCCCCTGTGAATACAGCATAGTAATTAAGCCAAATAAATTTGCCGAGCCACTCTCAAGGGACACGCACTTAAACAAGTGTGAGGAGAACCCACTCTCTAGGGAGGGCTGGTCTCTTTTTCTTCACAGACACATACAAACTATGCAGATTTATCATGGCTTGTATCATCCGTGACAGCCAGTAACGGCAGTGTTCCCTAGGGGAAGGCCTGTCAAACAATCTCTGAGATCTCAGTTGTTGAGCGATGGCCACGTGATGGATACTCTTCTCTGTATGCTGGCCCTGTAATTATCCCAGCAGCCTTTTCTTTTTCACCCTGTTGTTCCTGTTGGCTGCGGCTGAAAATTGCTACTGTCAACATTATCGTTGCATTGTATCACACGGTTATGCATGGTGCTCCCTCACACTCCTAAATTCAAACCCGGGTTTTGTGCTTCATTACCTCATGCAGGTTAAAGGTTTCCCCATACACCCTGTGATGCCATCACATAAGTAGAGCAACTCCTCTTTTCTGCTCTTCTCTCCATGTCTGGCTCCCACTTAGTGGAAATGAAAACAGTGCCCCCTGCAGGCAGCAGAATGTGTGTGCAGCCCACTGAGACGTAGGTTTATTTAACAGGGCAACCCTGTCGCCGAGTCCTGTCCAACTAGCATGCGCGGAGGAGTTTAAAGAGCTTGTGAAACAACCTGATAATTAGTCACTGCAGAGTAATTATGCAGGGCCTCCCATCTCATTACCCTGGCCAGAACCATCCTGGGATTGATTGGGATGGCGCTGGAACGGGGAGCCACTGTGAGTAATCAGAATTCAGCCGAAATAGACACTGGGTGCAGTCTGGACGAGGTCTGTAATAGTGACTGCTCGCTTGTTGACAAAGGAAGTGCCTTATGGCACCGGCCCAGACTTCAGGGATGGAAGCTATTATACAAGAAGGCATTTGCGTTGTTCTCTATGTCTCCAGATTCACTCTCTCTCTCTCACACACTCTTTCTGAACTGTTCACTCTGTCCCAGCCTTCACCACCAAGCCACAGCAGTTAACAATATCAGTTCAGTCTGTCTTCTTTTCTGACTCTCTCTCTCTCTCTCTCTCTCTCTCTCTCTCTCTCTGTGTGTCATTTTATCTCTGTAAGGGTATTTGTTTGTTCTGCATTGTCTGGACCATAATAGGAAAATAAATCTCTAGATATCCCTCCATCTACTTTGTATGGGATGTTGCTGCCTCACAGCTCCAGGGTCTCTGGTTCAATCTTGGTTTAGAGTCTGTGTGGCATTTCTGTGGTTTCCTCCTACTTCCCAAAAACATACTGGATTGGTGGATTGGTGACTACTGGATCCACCGCGGTTACTGGAGATGAATGAATGAATTATAATATCACAGTGCAAAAAATTCCACACTCCCAAAGGAATTCTGGCCAACCCTGTCTGCTTCCACAAAAAGTTTCACCAATCATGCCTGTTCCATTTATTTTTTATATAGTTATTTTGAATCAAAATCTATATATTAAAGTAGTTTCTGAAGATAAATGAATAGATGCATGAATGAATGTGGTGTCCTGTGAGCTTTGTATCTGATTCAACAAGTTCATCTCTTAAATCATCTCTCCTTTTAAAGACAACTGATGACACCCAGAAAGGGTAGGTTTAGTGAGGGGGAACTTGAAAGACGGTCAAATTTTTTTTTTTTTTTTTTTCTGCGATCATAATTCACCTAAGACAGACAGCAGACATCTTTCAAATTGCTCTGTTAATTTAAATGCAGCGTTATGCAAAAAGATAGATAGATAGATAGATAGATAGATAGATAGATAGATAGATAGATAGATAGATAGATAGATAGATAGATTATAGATTTAGTTTCCATTCTTTGGGTGCACCTTCAAAAGTAAGAAAAAAAGAGAATGGTGAATCAGCACTAATAGGAAGTAGGCATTATTAAAGCTGACCATCTGTCCATCCATTTTCTGTACCGCTTATCCTACACAGGGCCACGTGGGAGCCTGGAGCCTATCCCAGGGGACTCGGGGTACGATGCGGGGGACACCCTGGACAGGGTAACGATCCATAGAAGGGCACAATCTGCAATGCATTTCTTTGGACTAGGGGAGGACGGAGCATGGGGAGAACATGCAAACTCCACACACACAGGGCGATGGCTGAAAGCTGACCAGTAAACTCTAAAATGTAATTAACTAGATCTTAAATGGCAGACTAATGACAAAGTTAAAGAAATACAGTACATATTTACGAATTTATTATCTTTACTATGATTAGAAAGAAAGAAAGAAAGAAAGAAAGAAAGAAAGAAAGAAAGAAAGAAAGAAAGAAAGAAAGAAAGAAAGAAATTTTAATTAACAAAAAAAATGACAAACATTTTTTTCATCTTTTTCCTTATCTACATCATCTTCTATTTCTTCCTCTTCTGTACCTGTACACCTAAGGATACTTCTCTTGGATTAGAAAGTGGATTGAAGCTAAGCATGTGTGTTGTGTGCATCTAGCCTGAGAATTAGCTTTCTTTGCTGAAAGATCTTCAGGCTTGACCTTTTCACTGAACTGTGTTGGGTTCAATTAAATCTTATCAGCCCCTATTTGGCATAATTATATCATTTCCTCTATGAGGTAGACATAGATATGATATAGATGGAAGCATGCATTAGTATGTACACCTGTGTCTTATGTGTTGTAGATCCGGTTACAGACTGAACATTGGGTGCAGTGTGGCAGGAAAGCATGCACCTGTCTCAGAATATCAGTATCCATAGAAAAGCACTTTGAGAGTATTGAATGTCACAAGGCTTGTGTGTCTGTGTGTGTTTGTGTGAATATGTCCCAAGTAAGAAAGTTTTAGATCTATCCCAATGGTGCTATGAGAAAATTTATGGCCTCTCACACATACTTCTCCAGCCACAGACTTTCTCCCTGTAGCATCCAGGATATTAGTGATATTAATGATGTCTCTCTCTCTCTCTCTCTCTCTCTCTCTCTCCCTCTGTGTGTGTGTGTGTGTGTGTGTGTGTGTGTGTGTGTGTGTGTGTGTGTGTGATCAGTGTGTAATCTAGGACGCTAGGGAGGAGAGTTAAGTTCTGTCTCAGCAGTGTCTGGCTGCATGCTCTGTGGCCAGAGGCGTGCTTCGAGCAGTCTCTGCGGTTTGCCTGGCATGTCCAGGGCACATTCAGGAGTAATTAAACACTTCCGTACACTCTCCAAGCAGGACCGCTTCAGGATAACATGCCAGAAGTGTTTCACAGCCTTAAAGAGAGGACTTCAGCAATGAATTGGGAATTTTTAGACACACTAATGAATGTGTGTGCAAGCAGAAGAATGCATATACACATAGAAACTAAAGTCTGAACAGCTTTTGGATCTTCTGTCGAGTCCGCATTATTTGAAATTGTTGTCTTGTTTCAGGATGTAGCCCCATTTAATTTTTAACTTTGCTATACTTAGTATAAACTTTATAAAACGATACAATTTTTAATTTTCCAAACTTTGTAGATCAATTGTAAAATAGAGCTAAATATTTCTTCTCTTGTTTCACATGTGCAATGATTCATTTCTAAAAAGAATAATAATAATACAAATAATAATAACAATAATCTCAGTAAATGAAGTAATGTGAAAAAAAATCACATGAAAAATGAATGTGTGAAAATAACGAGGAACATTTTAATTAAGTAAAAACAAAAAATAAAAAAAAAGAGTTATTATGCACATGTGGAGTTCATGTGACATGTATGTAAAGATTTCACCCAGAATCCATGGGGGATGTAAACTTTTGCACTCAGCTGTATTTATCTCCAGGTAAATAGATGCTAGGCTTCACCTCACTGATTGCACTGTTGCCTCGAGTAATCTTTCTAAGCCATAAATCACTCCAACTCATACACACTGTCTTTTGGGGGTTATCTGCTCCGCTGATTATGTTTCCTGTTGGTGTCGTTGGGAGTCGAATGACTCTGCGGGTGTCTGCTTCCGCTCAACCGCCTGTCCTGAGCTGTCAATCAAAACGCCTTCATAGCCTGGCGCACTGCTCCGTTACCGAGGTTACTGACACAAACCTGCAGCCAGAGCATGATATATGAAGAGAGGTTTAAGCAAAAAGAGCTTACGCCAAGCATAGTGAAGCAAAACTAGAGTCTCAGAGAGACATACAAACCAGCATGTTAAGCGATGGTCCAAGTTTCCAAAAGCTTAGTGAACTCTGGCATTGAACAAACACTGAACAAAACCACACCACACACTTTGCCTGCTAAGAGTTGGAGAGGATGTGAGTGAGCTGTCTGGCAGTGAAACTGGGGCCAAAACCGGGTCAGGGGCTGACACGTGGTTTGAAGTGTGCCATTGTTCTAACTCAAATAAATAGGTAGCACCCAAAACCATCGGCTTTGCTTTTTACTCTTTTTTTTCATTCTCTCTCTCTCTCTCTCTCTCTCTCTCTCTCGTCACTGAATGCCTAGTGGCAGACCGCGCAGACATAGAGGAGCCCTAAAACACACAGGACACACAACTGCAAATGGGCTGTTTTGACTGATTGAAAGCGTCCTACAATAATCTTGTGTGTAATAGCTCTTGTCTGTTTTGTTCTTTCGAATGTAACCAGTAAGCATCCCACTGAACAAGCTTAGCAGAATTTTACAGTTGTATGAACTTTGTTTAAAGCAAACTGAGAGCCATGGATCCAGGCATCCATGAAGTCTGTGATGGCTTAATTTTGTTGCACTAGTGCAAATCACAACAACGTTTTTATATTTATGATTGAGTTCTCATAGTTATTTGATCAACGGAGTGGTTGACTGAACGGTAGGGTTTTAATGCAAGCCTCGCTAACTCAAAGTCAATTAGGCCTGTAAATAATGTCAACTTATAACTTAATGTCACTACCAGGAGTGGCACCACTGCTCAAGTAGTGGGGCAGAATTTTTGTCTGAGAGGAGAAGTACATCTGTCATTTGTCTATAAAAACATACAGATTACCTATGTATTTTGCTTTTAGTGCTATATGGAGCCAGGATCTGATTATAATACAATAACAGTGCACAACACACCTTTTAATAGAAGTGTGTATGTTTTGCTAAACATTTTTCTAGCAAGCCTTACTTACTTTATTCATAGAAAGCCATTTGAGGAATGTTCCTGTAATTGATTAGGAAAGCAGATTAAGTAATATGTTACATGATTATTAAGTGCCAGTGAGCACCAAAGCACAGTTAACCATTTGTCGCCCATAGAAGATCACCTTCAGGAGAATTGTCAACCCCCTACCAACCATCCCCTCTCCCTCCCCCAGCTGAACTGGAAGTATTCACTGGTTTTTCAACCGAGTCAGAACTGTCTGAGTACAATAACCCCAGCCCCAGTAGTTTTGAAAAGTGCCGGGTCAAATGCCAGCATGCCCCGGTTTCTCTACTTTTAATCAAATGTGTTAATAATAAATACATATCGTCTAATACTGGTTATTCATCACATTTCAGTGATGAACCTAATATTAGAATAGCTGGATTATGGTCATAAATTTGTACTAAGGAGGTCCATTGATTTTTATATATATATATAGTTAATGGAATGAACATCTGGGAAGTAGGAACTTTGTGTGTGCAACATTGTAGTAACATTGTAGCCAATATTAAGCAAGTGTATGTTTTTAAAATGTAACAGGAACATTATATTATAATATTAATATCATATCCTAACCATCTTAGACCCTGTTGAATGCTTATTGAATGTTGTAATGGCGGCTGTGGCTCAGTCGGTAGGCGGGTCGTCCACTAATCCACTAATCGTGGGGGTGGGGGTTCGAATCCCGGCCCGGGTGATCCCATGCCGAAGTGTCCTTGGGCAAGACACTGAACCCTAAGTTGCCCCCGATGGCAAGCTAGCACCTTGCATGAAGCTCTGCTACCATTGGTGTGTGAGTGTGTCTCATTTGTAAGTCGCTTTGGATAAAAGCGTCTGCTAAATGAATAAATGTAAATGTAAATGTAATAATGTTCTCTGGCAGATGTATTGTGTGTTTGTATGAAAGCAAGTGAGACAGACAGAGAGATTGTGTGCTTTGCATTTCTTCAGCTTAAATGCAGAACTTATACTCCTATTTGGTTTCAAATCTAGTCAATCAGCCAAGACAAGTTTGGGTGTAAATGGTTGCTTCTTTTAATTTTGCATTGTATCTGCAAGAAAACTAATAACCAATCTTTATCACCCAGTAATCTTTGTGGTAACACTGCAAATCAAGCTTCAGACTACTTGACTAGCTTTCCACACATTTTGTTTTTAACCCCAGTGATACAATGAGCTTTTTGGAGCAAGATATATAATTATTAACAAAATTTCACGGCATGCCATCTGTAAAAGTTATACAAGAGTCTGCTTGAATTGGTTAGTGGTGAGTAAACATGAAAGTAGGCGGTTATTGGCTGTACTTGATAACAAAACGTACCAGACTTTATAGCAAAAGTTAGAAGTCTAGCTAATGAGTCTGTCAGACACCAGACATTTCTTGGCTGATCGACTTCATTTTCGTTAAGAAGATAATTGTAATAATGTCCTTTTTGACTGAATAATTCCTTTAAAAATCATATCATACCCATAAAGATGTTGGCCAAGATAAGATCTAAAAGCACGGACACATTGTGTTTTGTGTGTGTGTGTATGTGTGTGTGTGTGTGTGTGTGTGTGTGTGTGTGTGTGTGTGTGTGTGAGTGTGTGTGTTTGTGACTGTTTAATCACAACCAATTTGCAGGCTACCTCTTGTGATGACCTTTGTGAAAGAATGTCTTCTTTCTGAAGTTCAAGCAGCAGTCACACTCTCACACTCTTTAAGCTTAGAGAAGGCAGAAACTCACCGAACTGACAGATCTTGTGCCAGAACGGCAGGAGTGAAAGGTGTGAGGCAGATGGGGCAGAGGGAATGTGAGTCATAAAAAGAGGAAGCAAAATACAGTACATGTCTTAGCCTTTAAATAGCCTTTATCGGTCGAAACATCTCTATAGGGAACAACAGTCTTTTTCAAAACAATGCCTTTCCCATATCAGGGAACTGTTGTTTACATTTGAGAATGATCGTCACTTAATTATAATTGATCAGATTTACTTTACATTCCAGGAAGATCAGAGAAGTTTACTGGACATGCTGTAAGATTCTATTCAGAAGCTGGGATAAAGTGCTACTGCTGTTCAAACTGAGGTCCTTTAAATGGCGTTTCATTATAATGCTTGTGTGATTTTCCAAGAGGATTTTCTTTTAATAACAATGTCGTTTGACAATGTCAAAAAAAAAAAAAACATGCACAATAACTGTACAAATTAGTATTTTTAATTTGAATAATGCTCTGCACAGCATCTGATCTGCATGTGATTTATGGAGTAAGGTTTCTAGTGATAAAAGCATTTTGTGTGTGTGTATGTGAATTGGGGGAAAGCATTTTTTGTGATTTTTTTGTTAGTATGGTAGAAATGTGGTTTTGTTTTGGAGCTCACTAAAGCAGTGTTTAGCAGTGTTTAGTTCGGAGGAAACTACTGACAACTAATGTTGATGTGATCAGTACGATTATAAAACAGTCATCGTTTTCTCTACAGGAGAAATCTAAGACTGAGTATTTACCGCTTTGTTAATAGGAACACAGTTAATTGTTCCTCCAAACACAATTCTTGCATAATAAACTAGTTCTTAGTGGTTAATAGGAGTGATGTAAATGTGAATGAAGAAGTACTCCTTCATTCCTGCTTAGTTCCTACATACTTACCTATGAATTCTGGAACAGTATTATAAAGTGTTACTTGCCCCGCCTCTCTGTTAATTTGAATAATAATAATAATAGAAACGATATTTTTTTATATTCCTGCTCCAGCATTTAACCCCCCCCCCCCCTCAACTTTGACATGTAATGTGTTGCTCAGCTATCTTTGAAAACCTGTCTATGGCATCTAATGTCATATCTTCCTGTAGCCATACATACAGGAAGTGATCTATTCTAGACAGAAATTAGGGCCTATTGGGAAAATCTTAATCTACACTTTTTTTCTTTAAATCACACTGGAACATAAAAATAATGTTATTAACCAGTGCAAGACTTTTGTTCATGGTTTGGTTTAGATGTGTTTACTCCCTGTAATGTTTATAATCCCAGTGTACCGCACCAGTTGAGTTAATTTGGGAGATCATCGTGGTTTCTATTTCCTCAAGAACATTTGAACAAATGTTTGTTCATTGTGAGATGGATCATTTGGGGCCTTTAGAAATGTATTCCAGTTTTCTAACGGCATGAGATCCATTTGGGACATTTCTGTACTGCGTGTACTACGTGCTTAATGGATGTTGCCACATACACAAGGTAGTCAAGAAGCTGCTCATTATTCCAGCCTCTGTTCTGTGATGTACACACAATTGTCCTGTATTCCCTATGGGAGCATTTACTTAACCGGTGATAGATGAGCTCTTATTTTCTCTCTCTCTCTGTCTCTCTCTCTCATTCTCTCTCAATCACTCTCTCCCTCTCTCTCCTTTTCTCCAAGCTCACAGATGTCCAGAATCAAATGCAGATGGCTACTACAGCAGCATGTTGATCTGAGCTCTAGAGACTCACTGCAGCCTCTACGTGTCACTGATCATTATGATTCATAGACAGTCTGTGCTGAGCGCTGTCCAAGCATTGCAGAAATGTTCGCTGCTCCATCGGAATAGGCAGAGGTGCCGTGAACGGACTGAGTGGGGTTTCTTTCACAGTCTGGCAATGATTACAGAGAGCCTGGCTTTCCTTAACTTCACCTCATTTACCTCTCCTATACTCCTACATCTCCACATCTCCTGCTCTGCCTTCTCTGTCTTTACACATTGGTAACCTTACTGTCTATAAGAGCAGTTTACTGTAGTTTTACTAATTAGACCTGTTCTCATTAAAATCCCCATGATATGACTGGTTGTAAGAAGTTGTAAGAAAAGGTATAAACACTAACTCTGCCCCTGACCAGAGAAACTTTTCACATTGTGAAACTTTGTATATATATATATATATATATATATATATATATATATATATATATATATATAAATTTCTGTGAGCTACAGAAATGAGAAATGTTTCTCTTGTGCATGTATTTCAACTACAAGCAAAGTTATAGCATTTTCAATCTGATTTCATTGCAACTGCAGTTCAGGAGCACATCACAGGCATATTGATGGCCGGTATCTGATTACAATGTGTACTGAATTAAGCTTATGTCAATTTCTCTACAGAACAGCTTTTCAACAACACGATCAAAACATGACATTCACTGTGTGAGGAAATCACACATAGCTAGCTAGGTTTTGGACGATTTTAGGCAAACTGACTGTTTTTACCATTGTGTTTGTTGAACAAACTTACTCAACATGATCTTTGCAGAAAGATAACATATATATATATATATATATA
>JAFFST010053760.1:23005-35679 GCA_022414735.1 Noturus placidus | reverse complement strand
AGATGTTACTCCACTCTTCCACCAAGGCATTTGCAAGTTCTCAATCATGTCTGGAGGACACATGGTTACAAGTAATTTTCCACTTCAAGGAAGATCAGCTGTCCTTCCTGTCTCCCTGTAGCTCTGTCTTAGGTGTCTTACATTACAGACAATGTAGTTTATTGCTCTGTACACATCTGCAGTCCTCATGCCTCCCTGCAGCAGGTCTATGGCATATTCACGCAGGTGAGCAGAAACCCTAGACATCTTTCTTCTGGTGTTTTTCAGAGTCAATAGAAAGGTCTCATTAGTGTCTTAAGTTAATGTGACTGTGACCGTAATTGCCTATTGCCTGTAAACTGTTAGTGTCTTAAGGACTGTTCCACAGGTGCATGTGCAATAACTGTTTATAGTTCATTGAACAAGCATGAAACACATTGTTTAAACCCTTTCCAATTAAGATCTGTACAGCTTATTTGGATTTTACAAAATTGTCTATACAGTCTCCTGAAAAAGGCATGTTTCTTTTTTTTTTTGCTGAGTTTATATGTGAATAAACATTATGTTTTATAAGTAGCGTTCATAACACATTATATCACCAGTACCAAAGAAATCAAGCCCACTTTTCTATAATGCCTCATGAGACCTGATGTGCCCCCCCCCCCCCCACTTAACATATGATCTATACCAGGGAGATTATCAGGAAATCATGTGCCTAGGACTACACATAATCCACTAGGCAAACTGCAACTGAATTTATTTGGTACTGACAATGTAAAGTGCTATAAACACTGCTTATATATATTCAGTTCAAATATTACAAATAAAAAAATATATACATTACAAACATTACTATAAACTGTAATGCCTTTTTATATATAATTATAATGTGTTATTCAAAAGTCATTATACATGTAGGCTACACAGAATGTATGACTTTCTGTACTTTGTTACTATATTTAAGAAAATTGTAACAAATCTCTAAAATCATATGTTTTTACTTCCCCAGGTACTAGTCAATCATATTTCTGCATTTTAACTTTTTTTATTCTTTTTTTTATATTTACAACATCCAGTGTAATTCATGACAGTCTGTATTGTTGTATACTATGAGCTTTGCACAAGTAGTCTCACTTATTCTTCACACATTAAAGTTACCTGAACACAGAAATTGAGTATGAATTCAAACAATCGAGCGCATGTGAATTGTCATTGTCTCTCCTCTAATTTCAGTTAAAATACACATTTTTACTTTTACATACTTTTAGGTGAAAACTACTTTTACATACTTTTAGGTGAAAAATTTTTTTACTTTCATTTAAGTAATGTCTAAAATTTCTCAAAATTCATAGTTTTACTAAAATATTGTTTTTCTGCCCCAAACTAACTTTAAGTTTTATATCTTGTGTGTGAGGCCCATGTTTACATATTTATAAATGAATATATGTATATGTATATCATGTATATGTATATAGGTCATTGGTTGATGTGTTAGACAAATAAATGGTCATTAGTAAATGCTTGATTGTTGTAGAAAACACAAACAAATGTAAGTTTACATACTGTACAAGACCAGCTATCAATGTGTCATGCAAATATTTCAAATAAGTATTTTCATATTTACCACGTTATAATGTTTCCATGCAATTTTAGTCTACGGGTCAATTTGATGACTGACATTCATAAGATTAGAACTATTTGTTTGAAGAACTTTCCAGTTTTGCTAAGTGAGGACACTGTTAGGAAGTGACTGACGATTTTATTCATACAAGTCATTGTGCAACAGTGTATGTTCAAAGTCCAAGTACATATTCCATCCATGTCTCAAGTTTATAATAATGATTATAAATGATTACTTGCTTGTATTTCCTCATTTGTAAGTCACTTTGGATAAAAGCGTCTGCTAAATGAATAAATGTAAATGTAAATGATTATGAGATTCAGCCAATGGCATGCAAAGCCACATTCAGAATCCTGAAGTTTTTCCACAATGCCTAACTATAAGTGTCTATAGTGTGATATTTCAGAATCTGACCAAATCATTCATTAAAAAAATACTCTCACAAATTGCTTCCACAGTTAAAAAACAGAAATGCTGCAGAAACAAGCTGGAACTGTAGTCAAGCATCTTGTGTTCTTATCAAAGAGCCAATAATACTGTCCATAGACTAATTTGTCTTTCTCTTTCTCTCACTCTGTCTCAGAAATGCTGGACTCCAGTAATTTAGTGACTTTCACTGGAATAACAAACAGTTCAGGTTACGACACATTTCTAATGGATGAGGAGCGAGGGAGGTTACTGGTAGGAGCAGAGGACCATATCTTCTCTTTAGACCTCGTCAACATTAACAGAGACCTCAAACAGGTAATAATTACACAAACACATGCACACACGCATGCACATACAGAAATACTTCTCTTTTTGGCTTACCACTTTTAAAATAATAGTATTGGCATTGAGTGTTTTGGTTTCATTTCCAATGGATTGTATAGCATTCAAGCAAATGGTATTCCAAAACCTCAGTCAAGAATGCTTAATTATAGATTACATTTGAAAAAAAAAATTCATTCTCCAAAGTCTTGCAAAAGCTGTGCATGCAACCTTTCGTTTGTGTGTACTAGGATAATAATATTGCCATATTATTACTAAGATTTGTACCACACCACCAAACTGGCATGAGTCCACCACTTTGTAGAGGGCAGTATGGTATTTCAAATACAAGCCTGTCATTTCATTGTAGCAAATCATATAAGTGGCATTGGTAAAACCCAAAGCAGGGCAAGGAGAGTTCATAGGAGCTGATTAAAGAGGGGGAATGAAATTAACACAGTTGGAACTGTATGCCATATGTAGTTAATCAGCCAGGACATGATTGGGGTCTGAAAGTCCAGAAGGTTTGCACTCAAGCTTCAAAGCTAATGTTTCTATTGCCAAAAATACTACCAGTTTAGTTTCATAAAATATTATAATAAAAAAAGTAAAATAAAAAATGGTATTAAGCAAGGAACGTCCAAGAAAAAAGTTAGTTCCTGTTATCACTTACATCTATAAACTGTACAGCTATAAATGGTCATTTCCTCACCAGCCTCTCTTTCCTCTCTCTCATGCAGTTAATAAATTACATTTTGTCTTGAATATTTTCCCTTTCTGAAAACTTACTGACACTGAAGACTCCTTCCATAAATGTTACAGGAAACTTCCCCATATAAATGATGTGTTTCTTTGTCCAATTAGAAGACATTTGTTATGTTTATTATTAATCTTATATTATATTGAGAGTTAAACAAGTCTCCCCCCCATGAGTTTTTACTATAGAAACAATAACATATTAGAATCAGTGCATTCATACAAACCTGTGATTTGAAATACAGCAAGCACTATTGTCCTAGCTCAGGGGTGCACACACTTTTTTGACTTGCGAGCAACTTTTAACATGACCAAAGTCAAAGAGATCTACCTACACGGCGAAACATATACTTAGTGTACTTCAAATATATATATATATATATATATATATATATACAATACAATATATGTTCATGTACCTTACATAATTGCATGATCACTTATGGCACACTACAATTCAGTACATTTTTGGTCAGTACCTTCCTCTGATGACGTGCACTGAATAGAATCAGCCAGAGTTGCATAGTCCGGACAGTAGCTGCTGGTAATCAGCCTCAAGCAGGCCTCCAAATGATGATTAGTCATTGTGGAACGGTATTTGGACTTAATAATCTTCATGTGGAAAAGGCTGACTCACATAAATAAGTAGAGCCAAATAATGCAGTCAAGGAGGTTACACATTTCCTCATGTTTGGGTACTTTTCCCCTGTGAGTAAGTTCCAAAACTGTCTATGAGCCCTGGACTTCAGCTGAATGTCAGTCTGTAGTTTCAAAATCTCATCCTCAGATAGCCATTACCACCTGCTTTGGGCTGCATTCCCAAGCAACCCGACTCCAGGAAGCCCTCGTCCCGGCGAGGCGGGGGCCGTTACTGGCCTCAGACCGTTCACGGGCTGAGCCTCCATCAGAAGGACTCAGGCCCCCGGCCCGCGCCAGGCGATGCGGACTTCCGTATGCCACATTTCCCCGTGCCCGCGATGGGACGGGGGATTCGGCACTGGGCTCTTCCGTCTTCGCACGCCGCTACAAAGGGAATCCTGGTTAGTTTCATCCTCAGATCACCTTCCCTGCACTTGGCAATAAATCCATTTGCGCTGCCAACCATTGCTGGCACACCGTCCGTGGTAACTGATATCAATGTGCACACTGGGAGCTGGGTTTTGTCCTTAAAAGACTGAAAAATGTTAACTCAGTGATTTCACTTGCTAGTCTTTAGCACTGGCACGTTTGATCACACACGCGTGGTGAGAGAAAATACGAGATCTCAGACTGGCTGTTCTGTACATCAATGCTAACATCTATATTTCTTATTTTGAATCTACCCGCACTTCCTTTGCGATCGACCGGTCGCTCGCAATCGACGTATTGTGCACCCCTGTCCTAGCTGATGTTGTAGAAAATTCTTACAAATCAGAATCAAGAATTCAACCGCACTGTGGTCTAAAGTATATTATCATCCAAATCAGTTCTAATATACAATTTTGGCCAAATTTCTTACCAGATCTTGTGCTGAGTCAGATCAGACTTCAAGATGGCACCTCCTGCTACTACTGTTTAGCTATGTGATACAATTTTAGATCATACAGAGAAAAGAAAAACAAAAAACATAAAAGTATGTTTAAGATGAACATGATAAGATGCACATGTTTAAGTTTTGTGGAAAACACAACTCCATTCGAAGTGAGTGTGTGATGATGTAGACATTTGGGTTGTGCAACGCTTACCTTATACTTCTTTTGCTGAAGTAGCAAATATCTGACACCAACTATGTCTTGGGAATATGGGTATGGGAGACAATGTGAAGACACTATAATGTTGACTAAACTATTAGGCTTGTTTTAATTATCCTAAAGCAGAATTCAGATGAGTTCAAAAGAAAAGAGCTGTAGTGATAAAAAGACATTCATGTCATGAGTTTAAACCCAGGATTACCACAGTAGTCCAGCTCTTTTTTCAACATGTTTTCCTTCAGCCTCTTTTCTGTTCAACATTTTCCCATCTGTACTCAGTGAGATCTACATTCCAGTAAAGCTATCATTCTCTCTCTCTCTCTCTCTCTCTCTCTCTCTCTCTCTCTCTCCTTCCCTCCTTTCCATTTCTTCGGGTTCTATTACTTTAACATTCTCACATTATTTCTGTCTCTTATTTCCTCTCTCTGAGTCTTGAGAGGCTGTTAGTCTGCATCACAAATCCATTAGTTGACCTAGAGAGGGTTAAAAGAATACTTCAGGTTTGTTGGTGTTTATTTTTTTAACCTAGTCTGTAGTGTACACGTGATCACAAGACACATTTTGACCTCTCTCTGTACTGATAAATATACAGAGGAAGGCAGGAGTACTTGTAAATCTAAATAGCTTATGCTTTTGTGTTATCTGGTTATGTTGTATCCTTTGAGTACATTGTACATATTCGTCCCTTTGAAAATGTAGGCCCATGTCAGAAAGGACCAATTATAATCTATTCATTTATCATCTGTAAGACTTATCCTGGTCACACTAGGCATGGTATACACATCTATGGCCAGTTTTGCATAGCCAATTCACCTAGCATGTTCATGGGAGAGGAAAGGAAACAAAACATGGCAAAACATTACAATAACAGTAAATGAAAAAATCATGCACTAACACCTGAATTAATACTTACTTAAATTTGAACTAATGATGGGTTAAGGCATGTACTAATCACAAACTAATGAAGACCTAACCTTAACTACGACATGAGTCTTCATGTGTAAGTATTCATGTGTGAATACGTTAGTACATGTTTATTAGTGAATGTATTAATTAACACGTATGGGTAAATCAAACATGCTCTTTGAGAACGAATGTGAATTAAACATGGATCATGTCAAATTGTTTGTTATCGAACGTAGAAAGACGCGTTAATAATAAACACCAATAATTTCATCTCAACCAATGCACACACATTTTGAGGAGCAGTGGCCCAGGACATGAGCAATTGTACACGAGAGAAATGAGTGAGAAATGAGACTAAAACACAGGAAAATAATCTTATAGAACACTATTTTTAAATGTTAATAGATAATCATTTCTGCTAAATGAATAAACACTGTATTTAACTAATAAACATGTTTTAGCAGGTACTTAAGGTGGACGTTATTCTCGTATGAATTCATAAGACTTATGTCATGGTTAAGGTTATCGCATCATTAATTCATTCCTGAGTGCATACCTTACCTCATCATTAGTTCCTATTTAAGTAAGGATTAATTCAGGTACTGCATGAGACTTCCATTATAATGAGTTTCCAGTCAAGAGGTTTTCTGTTCTTCTCATATTACAGGGAAATATGTTAAAATTCTTATCTGTTGTAATCATACCTACACTACTGATACTGTAGATAGAGTTTACGGTGAAATAAATAAATAAAGACTTGGAGGATTCCTTTATGAATGCTAGTTTTCACACAGACCTATATAGACAAATGCTTCTGGCTGTAAATACATATGAGATTAGATTTTTAAAAAGCAACCTAAAAAGTGTATTTCTCTGTGTATTTAATTATCACATCATTTATTTTCCCAGACCCAAATACTTAAAATAGGGGCTTTAGATCTGTTGTGCATAAGCTGTGGAACTGAACAGTTCATAAAATGTTATCTATACGATGGCTTTTGAAAATTGTGAAATTTGTGAAACTTTCTTCATCATTGATTTAGAGAATTCTGCAACATCAATATCTTTATTTATGTTAGAATATATAAGTGTAGTCGACTGGAGGAGATTTTGTTTTCTGTACATACCCATAAGAATTATAGCAATAGATTAGTGTTGTAAATTTGCTAAGTAATTATGCTCAAGGATGAAATATCTTGTTAAAATGATAAATGATAAAATATTACAGCTCTGCAGGTTTGTGTGTGTGTGTGTGTGTGTGTGTGTGTGTGTGTGTGTGTGTGTGTGTGTTTATGATTTGTTCAGTGGTAGGTCCTGCTGGATCTTTGGTTTATTTGCCACAGATGGTGGCAGCAGAAGGATGGCAGATACTAATGTTTAATTATTTTACAGCCTGCATCATGCAGTAGTCAGTCATTTGCAGTTCTTTGTGTTAGGTGTTCACACATTAACACACTCTGTCTTGCAGATCGCCTGGCCGGCCACACCTTCAAAACGAGACGAGTGCAAGTGGGCAGGAAAAGACCTCGGAGTAAGTAACTCAACTTTCAGTATGCTGTGTGGTGTATACAAAAGAAAACCGCAGGCAGACATGTGTGGAGCCTGTGATTTACAACAATGACATCACTGTGCATTAACATCGTATTTATTGTATGTGTACGCCTGCGTGTGTGTGATGTGTATGCTATGCGGTGTGTTGTGTTTTACACAAGAAAGAGTGCACGGTAATGGGAACTCTTACTGTCTTTGTTGTGTGTGTCTGCTCTGTAGTTCCTGCTGGACGTTTATTTACCCAGAGTGCGGAGCTTGGCAGCCGAGCCAGAACTCTTGGGGCCCAGCCTTGATCACAGAGAGTTTATTTACTCAACCAGCAAATTGAGCATTCTCTTGCTTTATTTTTGTGTGTGTATCCATTTGTGTGTGTGTGTGTGTGTGTGTGTGTGTGTGTGTGTGTGTGTGTGTGGTGTGTAGTATCTAATGCCAATTTCACGCATGATTTCTTTTGTAGTGAAATGAGGGGCACCAGGGGGGCATAATCATCAGAGATAACATGTACCACCTGCTTCACACACACACACACACACACACACACACACTTACACACTCACGCACATACACACTCACGCACATTCACAAGTTAATCATGCACCTAATGAGAAAATGCTTTTACATGCTTTCTTCAGATATGCATACGGTAAACACACTGTATCCCTAAATTCCAGACAGGCCACATTAAGGCGATTGCATGCAGTGAAAATATTCTGGAAAGAAGTATGTTGTGAGTGAGTGAGAATGCTTGATTAGGACATAACTAAGCTGTTTCCTTTTCTGTAGTCAGGACTCTCTTGATTCTCCTGTTTGGCTCAAGGCAAGACACGGCAGGTGTCTTGTCCTTTTTCCTATCTGTCCTTTTTCCTGTTCAAAACTCCATACTTGTGTGTGTGAGATTCAAAAATACCAGGAAATGGCAGTTCCACGAACGTTTAATCCATATACAAAGGCAGTTTCTGTCATTCTGGTTTCCCATCTCTTATTTAGTGTAGGAGTTCCCCTGGGGGGAACAGTGGCTTAGTGGTTAGAGTCCCTCACATTGCTTTAGGCAACCCTGTGTAGGATAAGTGGTACAGAAAATGGATGTAGTTCCATTTGATGTCCCCCTAAATTTAGGGTGACTGGATCGTTAATTCCACTCTGCCCCACACTGTGACACCTCTAGACAACATAATCTTTGACACTCAGTTCTTATCACTGTGGACCATTCCCAGATACTAATTTATTTAATGTTGGTCCTGCAGGCACACAATGTACAATGTATGAAAACAGGGAGACTTTCGCACATCTACACTACCGGTCAAAAGTTTGTGGACACTCGACTGAACTGTTTTTCATGATCTCAAAAACCTCTTGATCTGAAGGTGTGTGATTAAATGTTTGAAACCGGTGTTGTAGGCAAAAATATAATCGTGCCAACATGTTAATTTCTTTCATTAGAAAACTATCATTTTATTTACAAAAAAAAATATATATGTTTTTAAATGTTACGACTTGGAGTAAAATTTTCCAAAAAGCAGCCAATAAGAGTCCAGCATTGATGGGAACTCCTTTAATACTGATTAAAAAGCATATCAGGGGAATTCATCAAGAAATCAGTTCTAAGTAAAAAGCACCTCTACTTTGAAGATGCTAAAATATTAAATTATTTTGATTTATTTTGGATTTTTTATAATAACATAATTCCCATCATTCCATTTGTGTTGCTCCAGAGTTTTGATGACTTTATTATTATTCTAAACTGTGGAAGAAAATAATAAAAATAAAGGATGAGTGTGTCTAAGCTTTTGACCAGTAGTGTATATTATGTACATTCAGCACTCTCGGCACTCTTTATGTTGATGAATGATAAAATGATTTGATGTTTGTAACCTTATATTTAGTCAAAAATACTGTTGCTTACAGAGATCCCGAGGTTGCAGATGATGCCACAGCCAACCATGGCCAGGAGTACAATAGAAGTAGAATGGGCCATGCACTCTGAGTGTGAGAGATGGCATGCTCTTTCATTTGTGAGCATATGTATATGGAAGAGGGCTGATAGCACCTGCTTCAGAGTGTGTTATGTTGCTCTGTGGAATGTCTCACAGAAAGCAAGGGTTTTCCTTCAACCACCACAGTTGCTTGATATTAAGAGTAAGTTTAAAAAATACGTTGTCTTTCTGAATGAACTTTAAATGAACCTTTTATGTACAACAGAGAGTCTCCCTGTTTTAACATTTTACAACATTTAGAACCAATCACTATACAAGGACCCTTTTTTTCTAAGAGTGGAAGCTTTACCCTTATCAATCACAAGGCTGATGTTGTTTACCCCCTGCTTATTTAGTCACTCCATCTCTGATCAAGCTAGCAAGTAAAAGCTAAACGAAACCAAACAGAGTTCAGTGTGATAACTCTACATGGCCAGGGGTCCAAGCGCTTGGACATTGGGGGAGTCCAAGCGCTTGGACATTGAGGGGGTTCATGCGTTAGACACCCCCCCCCCAGACATACACACACACACAAAACTTTCCTCACTTTCACTCGCATTTATAAACAGTCTGTCACAACGTGAGGGTTCACAGTGAACTCAGCGGGAGGATGTGCACGTGAATCTACCGTTAATGGTCAAAAACTGGAACTGACATTAGCCTAGATATTTAGGTGTCTAAGCCTAGCCTAGATATTGCCTATGTATCTAAGCATTAGCCTGGATATTTAGGGGCGGCTGTGGCTCAGTCGGTAGAGCGGGTTGTCCACTAATCCACTAATCGTAGGGTTGGTGGTTCGAATCCCGGCCCGGATGATCCCATGCCGAAGTGTCCTTGGGCAATACACTGAACCCTAAGTTGCCCCCAATGGCAAGCTAGCACCTTGCATGGCAGCTCTGCTACCATTGGTGTGTGAATGTGCTCTCATTTGTAAGTCGCTTTGGATAAAAGCGTCTGCTAAATGAATAAATGTAAATGTAATGTAAATGTCTAGATACTTACTGTCTGAATAAAAGCTGCTGTCTCCATTTCTTACAGACTAAGATGCTAAAATACATCACCGAACTTGTGTTGAGTCTGGGCCAAACCAAGTGTACAATTGGAGGGGGCACACACTGATTTTCCTTAACAAACGTGAATATATTACAAAAAGAATAGAAATAAATAAAATAAATAGAATAGATGAAGAAAAGACAGATCTGTTGGCAGGAAAAATTAAAGTATAGAAAATATTTTCTCCTGTATATTGGGGGGACAGATTGGTATTTCCTCAACATTGGGGGGAGTCACGACCCCCCCAAAGAGTGCGTGGTTACGCCCATGTACATGGCAGTAATGTTCCTTTGAACAATCCTGATTCTGATCATGATTCTCCCTGTTTTTTTGTGATCATGGATAAGTTGTGTAAGTTGTAAATGACAATGAAATAGAATGAGAGCCTGTGATTTACTGTCAGAGCTGTTGTTATAGAAAATTAACCAACACCTTCTGACCAATCAGATTTGAGAATTTGAGAACAGGTATACTAATTTCTATTTTGTAATATAAATCAGGACATAATCGTAAAAGTCTTTTCTCTTCAATGCCATGTTTCCCCACATTAACATAGCAGGCGTATTTGTAATTATACAGTAATTAGTTAAAAGCCCCACTAGGCTTTTTTCAGTGTGTGTTTTGTGCGGTTTTGTGTGTTTAGAGAGCAGCAGGGAGCTCCAGTAGAACAGCTCACTGAGCCTGAGTCCCACCCACGAGTGCTGTCTGGCACAGCGCACATGGGCCGAGCCTTTCACACAATAACAGCTACGGGAAATTTCAAACACGTCAGTCAACACTGAGAGAAGTCATGTCCAGAATGAATGTGTTCGGAATGTATACACACATTTGAATCATTTAGTGAAACAGTTAAAAATGTACAGGCGTTTTATGATGCTTTGTCATATTTGTCAAATTGACGCAACAAAATCAGGCGGTTTAGAGCTAAATATACTCCAGTTGTGACTGTAGATATTGCAAAAGGCACACTAATGAACATTGCTAATACCTGGTTTGGTTAAATGCAGTTGGCAAAGAGGTTAAAGTAATGGTTAAGTAACATAAATAAATGTCTGATGGTCTGTGGTTTGTCTGGCTTTATTCAAATGGTATAATTTAGGGTGCATCTAGACTATTTAATCTAAGAGTTATTTAAAAAATAAAACAGTTGGAAGTGTATGTCCTAATAATCTCGCTCTCTCTCTCTCTCTCTTTTTTTTTTTACATGATTTTAATAGTCAGTTCCTGTGTCTTAAAGTTTTATATCTGTTTTATATTTCATATAGGTCAATAGGTGTTATTTCATTTTCTGTAACAGCGGTGTTGACGGAAATTTCAGCTGTAATTCAAATTACAGGTTTATAGTAATGTGCTCATTCTTATACATTATGCGTTCTAGACAAGAATGAGTCAAACAAAAACTTTAAAAGTGCAACATAAATTTGAAGTACATACATACAAACATATTGAATACATACATGCATACATACATACACACATACAGTACATACATACATATACATATACATACATACATACACACATACAGTACATACATACATATACATATACATACAGTACATACATACATACATACATACACATATACATACATACACACATACATACATATACACACATACATACATACATACATACATACATACATACATACATTCATGTACATACATGCATACATACATACATACATACACATATAAATACATACATACATACATACACACATACAGTACATACATACATACATACATACATACATACATACATTCATATACATACAAACATACATACATACATACATACATACATACATACATACATACATGCATACACATATAAATACATACATACATACATACATGCATACATACATACACATATACACACACATACATACATACACATATACATACATACATACATATATACATACATGCACATATACATATATACATACATACACATATACACACATACATACATTACATACACATATACACAGGTTGCCACTGAAGTCCACTTCCACTCCTCCATGATGACGTCACAGATCTGGTGGATGTTAGAGACCTTGTGCTCCTCCACCTTCCGTTTGAGGAACCCCACAGATGCTCAATAGGGTTTAGGTCTGGAGACATGTTTGGCCGGTCCATCACCTTCACCCTCAGCTTCTTTAGCAAGGCAGTGGTTGTCTTGGAGGTGTGTTTGGTGTCGTTATCATGCTGGAATACTGCATACTGATCATGCTCTGCTTCAGTATGTCACAGTACATGTTAGTATTCACGGTTCCCTCAATGGCTAGACATATGAGTGCTGCCAGCATTGCTGCAGAGGTTGAAGGGGTGGGGGGGGGGTCAA
>JAFFST010053760.1:0-22694 GCA_022414735.1 Noturus placidus | reverse complement strand
TATATTTACTTTTCCATACTGCTTTGTAGATGTGTTGTCTATGTTGCAGCTTCTGGTATGATTTTGGCCATAACGCCTACTTTTACTTTCTGTATACATTCTTGTTCTCATCCCATATAAAACGCAGAAAGATAAAAGTAAAAGAGAAGTTTAAAAAAAGAAAGAAACATATTGTAACATCACTAACGGATATTTCTGTCACTTCCCTCCACAGACAACACACACCACACACCACAGCAGCCTGAATTATCACTGTTTATACAGATGAGTTATTCTCTTTTATTTAACAAGAAGGGTGTCTGTGTGGGAGTGTGTGTCCTTGAATATGCACACAAAAGAATTTATACCTATGAGTATGGACATGTGTGTTAAGCACACATCATTACATGCATAATCATCAGGTTTGTGTGTTTCCTGTGTTAAATGGATGTTTGCACTACGTAATGTGTGTTTATTTTTGTGGAATCCATCCTTCATGTATCTCTTAATTAAGTGAACCTTGAAGTCGTTCATGGACTAAACAATCACACGCACACATCGGTTTCCTCTCCGACTCATGTATACCGCAATGGGATTAGCCACATGTGCTGTCGATTTAAGTCTCATCAAATCCAGATTCACTCTAATGCGAGTGAGCTGAGAGACTAAGATGGATAGAGCGTGTTGAGCTGTAATCAGTTCGTCTGTGAGAATTCACAGGCATTTCAATGACACTTTAAGCTAAAATATTAGGGTTAGGATGCATTTAAAAGTCGGTTCTGTATAAATTACAGTGTGTTTATTAATGTATACATGTTCTCATAATATACGAATAGGTCAGCCACTCATCGAGAATGAATAATATATAGCTGAGTGCAAAAGTTTTGCGTGCCCCATTGTTTTGTTTTGTTTTTAATGGAGGAAAGCCAAATGTAGATCTACTATACATCAGTGGTCAGCAACCGTGTTCCTGGAGATCTACCTTACTGCAGGTTTCATCTCCAACTAGGATCAAACACACCTGCTTTAGTTCATCAAGAACTTCTTAAAGCAATGACTAGACGGTCAGGTGGGCACAATTATGGTTCAGGACGGTCGATCTTCAGGATCTACATTAATATATCTGCAAATAAAATGAAATGTAGTGTGTGTGTGTGTGTGTCCTGCAAACAGACAACAATACAAAACATGATATAAAATTATGTCAAATAACGTGAAATCTTAAATGATGTTAAAGAAGAAGCAGGTCTGTTCACAATCTGTGTCGTATGTCTTTTTCAGAAAGAGTGCTCCAACTTTGTGCGGGTGCTGCAATCCTACAACCAAACACACCTATATGTGTGTGGAACAGGAGCGTTTCACCCTATATGTGCCTACCTGGAGATAGGCAAAAGAGCAGAGGTATACACACACACACACCCACACACACACACACACACACACACACACACACACACACTGCAGAACTGTGATAGTTTATCACTTATCAATTTCATAAGATATTTTATCCTCACTGCCTCTCATGTAACACATCTCCCAGGCAGATTCACACGCTACCTCTCTAAGCATAGCGAGATTCATTATTTAGAGGATATAATCTCAAACACCTCCGCTGATACCTCGTGAATGATTTCGGCAGAGAAGTGCAAAATGAGAGCGGGAGAGAGAAGCACATTTGTTGAGTTCATATGTAGAGAGTGAGCTGGACTTTCTCTAATGGGAAATAGCTGTGCTTCTGTGTGATATTTGGTAGTTCTGCTTGACTTGTAGGGGGTTCCATGTTTATTCTATCCATGGAAAAATAATCATAATTAAGGTATAAAACACAATGTGCTATGCTGTTATAGAAAAATAATCAGCGATTAGGTGATACGATGTGACCCGACAGGAAGCGACGTGACTGCTACCGCCCCAAAAATTATTTTCAAGTAGCACCACATCCCGAAGTGTTTGATTCCTCTTACACAACAGCAACCGTTATTTTCCTTTACCAACACACAAAATGTCATCCTTTCTTAACCATTAAATGCTGTCGAACGTCCAAAAAACAAGTTTTTTTTTTTTTGTTGCTTACTTGCTTTATAACACGCTGTAAACAGTCCTTCCCTCACCAGTCATTTCTCTCTCTCTCTCTCTCTCTCTCTCTCTCTCTCTCTCTCTCTCTCTCCTCTCTCTCTCTCATGAAGTTTATACAACAAAAAAAGTTTTTTGCATTATTAAGTCAAAACCACAATCTCCTCCATCCTGAAGACTCTCCTGTTGCGTACTGGCTGTTACAAAGCGCTGACACTGGATACTTCTTCCAAAGAAATGTTAAATAAACATCTCCTAAATGAAAACTCCACCAGATCAATGATTATATGTTTTTCTTTCTTGGATAACAAGTAGTTTTGATTATTACTCATAGAACAGCCTAGTACAATTTAGAAATAAGAACCACAGATAATAAGATCGATGTTACAATTTTGTATATGTTATAAAAGTGTAAATGGCAAAAAAAAAAAAAAAAAAAAAAAAAAAAATGATAATAAATACACAGTGCAACTGTATTTTTATTTCTAACTGTTTATATCCTCTGTCATAGGACAATATTTTCAGGCTGGACACATCCTGCTTTGAGAATGGCCGTGGAAAAAGTCCCTATGACCCAAAGATGCTCTCATCCTCTCTGCTGATTGGTGGGTTTCTGCATAATGCTTTTGATATTCTTGATAACTGATGTCTTTGCTCTAAATGAATTTGTAGGACACTCAACACTCTTTAATTTCCTAATTGATAGACGGGGAATTATATTCTGGAACTTCGGCAGACTTCATGGGACGAGACTTTGCCATTTTCCGAACCCTTGGAGCTCATCACCCAGTCCGGACGGAGCAGCACGATTCCAGATGGCTGAACGGTAAGGTAGACCATGTGTTTAAAAGACAGCTGATGATTGAAAGGAGAAAAGCAAGTAGGTGAGTGTGTGTCTATGCAAGAATGTCTGCAGAGGAGATTAACTGCTGATGAATGTTTCCTCTGACAGATTCGTCTGAATTAGTAGGGATTTACAAGACACAAAAGGTCAATTTCATCTTTAAGAGGCGGCATAGTATTTTCCCAGGATGCTAATACCCTTCTCATCTGGCCCTGTTATCGGTTCTTATTTCAGCCATCAAACGCCCAGACCCTGGGTCAGAATCACTGCCATAAACACTGCCATATTGTCATTAGAAAAGATGCTTTTGTGAAGGTATTCTTCGCACCTTAATTCCCGTCATCTGTTGCTACGGATACTTCAGATCTCACCTTCATTGTGCCTCTCTGAATGCTGTCTCTACATCACAAAAGAGCCAGTGCCGTTCATAGGATTACTCCAATGGCCATTTATTAAAGCCCTTATCAACAGACACACGGTCTCTTCACAAAACTAATGCACTCCATTCAGGAGCTATTAACTGTGTGCATCAAAGAAGCTTTTTGTCTATTTTTTTTTGTTTGTTTGTTTGTTTAAAGATAAACTCTTGACCGTGCGTTCAGGATTCACATTTCTACACTGTTTTAATACATTTGTAATATGTTTCTATGTTGTACGTTAATAATACATTTTAGAAGAAGAATTGGATTCTACTGAGGTTGGAAAGGCTGGGTTGATCTACCTTCCCTTTTTCATACATTTACAGATACACATCCAGACGAACACATATTGTATGATAATATGCATATGAGGTGTCCATTTCACATCATTTGAATGGTTGTGTGGTGTTAAATAGCATCACTTGTCCGTGTGCATGACTTCCATCCTGGACAAGGGTCACTTACAGTTCATTACATTCCATTTCAGTACATTACATTTCAGTTTAAATGTGTTGTCATTGTGTAGTCCAGGGGTGTCAAACTCATTTTCACAGAGGGTCACATCAGCATAATGGTTGCCCTCGGTGGGCCACATTTACATTATGAATGTAACAAAATGCAATATAATTTAAAATAAAGTAAGCTACACTTTATTATATTGTTAAATAACATTCTATAATTCAATAATGCATTCAACTTACAAACATTACATATGCATTTGCACAGATGTAAAAATTTCAGTTTGAAACCCACATTACTTGAATCAGTGTTCAAACTATTAAAGCAAATAAAGAAAAATATTATAAACAAGTTATGATCTTAACCCTTAACTTCATTCATTCATTTTTCCAACTCAAATCACAGGTGCACCATCTGTAGTTAGTCCCAGCAACTATTCCCACACAGTTTATTTTTACTTACGGACTTGTGCACTGCATCAGAAATGTCCCGGCCCGATGTGGTCCCATGCATGGCAGCTACATCCAAGAGCTCCTCAGTGACAGAGAGGTCCGGCTTCATGCCTCTAATAAAGACGGATAGATGCGCTGTATCCACAGCTAATAGACAGCTGCGTGTCTCTTCGGCCAGCGGTGTTGCTAAATGTCCAGCTAACTCCTGAACTCGGTCCGTGATGTTGTTTCTTGACACACTGACATTTTGAAAAGTCTGTGTCTGGTCGGGACACACCTGCTCACACACCTGCTCACACACCTTTAGCATGCACTGCTTCAAAAATGCACCCTCTGAAAAAATTTTCAGCCACGATAAAACTTGCTTTCACTGCTGCATCATTTCCAGCTGTAGCTTTTGTGAGCCCATTCTGCTGCGACTGCAGTTTGCCCTTTAATTCTGTTGCAATTCTTTGTTTTTCTCGGAGGCTAAATTTCCCATAGCTTCGTGTTTGGTGTCAAAATGCCGATTTAGATTGCACTCTTTCACGACTGACACGGCCTCATGATACAGAAGACATACTGGTTTTTCACCTTGAAGTACAAACATGAACTCGTTCTCCCATCGTTCATGAAACTGCCTTCCTTGTGCATCAATTCTTCTCTTTATGAACATGCTGAGGTTAA
This sequence comes from Noturus placidus, assembly GCA_022414735.1. Taxonomy (NCBI): domain Eukaryota; kingdom Metazoa; phylum Chordata; class Actinopteri; order Siluriformes; family Ictaluridae; genus Noturus; species Noturus placidus. Next base: position 17,802 of record JAFFST010053760.1, on the reverse strand, counting down.
TTTGTGGAGATTTCTCCATTTCAAATCACCTTCACGTGACTGTGCTGCGGATGTAGTTTATGTGGCCCTCAGTATGATTTTTTTCTCCTTCGATTCTGAGAATTTTATTTGTATGTTTTGGATAGCGGAAAGGCCTACATTACCCATAATCCTCAACCACCAACAATTTGTCACGCCCCTAGGCGTTTAATACACTGTGAGCTTTAATCTAATTGGAGAACCGAGGTACCTCTGCCAATCAGATTGTTTTGTTATTATTTATTGATTTGATTGATTGATGCTCACAGCGTCATATATCGCCGAGCTCGGGTTATTAATGGAGTGACTGAACGGCTGAGCGTCTGCTCTGAGCGTCTCTTACAGCCGCGGACGGGTTTACATTGGAGTCAATGGAGAATCCAGAGCGTTTCGCGGGCCAGATAAAATGACGTGGCGGGCCACATTTGGCCCGCGGGCCTTGAGTTTGACACATGTGGTGTAGTCCAAGCATCTCTGAAGACTGAAATATAGTAATGCAGTTGCTACTATGGCCCTGGGACTGAAATTACAACATGCATTTTTGTACTCAGGTCTCCTTTGAACAAACAGATTTCATATAAACCCATAATGAACTTTCCTTTACTTTCACACTATCCGTTGTTACCCAGATAAAGATGGGTTCCCTTCTTAGTCTGGTTCCTCTCAAGATTTCTTCTTCTTAACATCTTAGGGAGTTTTTCCTCGCCACCGTCGCCATCGGCTTAATCAATAGGGATAAATTCACACATTTAAAATCTGTATCTCGTGTTTATATGTTTCTCCAAAGCTGCTTTGAGACAATGTCCATTGTAAAAAGCACACTACAAATAAAATGTAATTGAAGTAATAGAAATCTTCAATTATATCCAATATTTCTTGGTATATGCTTGTCAGATCCCAAGTTCATTGGCATTCACCTCATCCCTGAGAGCGATAACCCAGAAGATGACAAAATCTTCCTGTTCTTCAAAGAGAACGCCATGGATGGAGAACACACAGGCAAAGCCACCATCTCCAGAATAGCACAACTGTGTAAGGTAACAATACACATACCTCCACACCTTGACACAAGTAGAACCTCTTGACAAATCTATGCTAACTCTTGGCTCAACAGCAAAATGTTCACCATATTGTCGAGAGATTGTGAGTTTGAATCCCAACAATGTCATAGCCATCCATGGCTGGGGATAAAGAGCACAATGCTCCCGTGCTCTCTGGGTATGTGGAAGGAATGGCATAATCTCTCCCCTGTTAATCACAGAAACACTAGCCAATTGTGGGTTGGCTCATGTATGCGGAAGAGGGCAGATAGCATGTTCTTCTAAGGGTGTTAAGCTGCCCTGTGATGCAACCTTCACCCTGTGATGTGAAGGTCGGTTTGGAGGAAGCATGTGTATGCCTTCACCCTCCCCAGTTAGTAGTTGCTGCATGATGAGTTAGCTAATGGGTGGGAATTGTTAAGAACAAATTGGGGGGAAAATTGAAAAACTATATCTGTATATGAACTGTATCTGTATATGATGTGTCTGTGCTTGTTAACCAGAATGACGAGGGAGGACACAGGAGTCTGGTAAACAAATGGACTACGTTCCTAAAAGCTAAACTGACGTGTTCCGTCCCAGGGCTCAATGGCATCGACACGTATTTCGATGAGCTCCGTAAGTGGGTGTTCATTTTTACACTCAAAACAGCTACACTATATAAAAATTATTCTATGTCCAAGAGGAATAAATTTTGCAATGTTCTGCCCTTTCAGAGGACGTGTTTATAATGAGTGCCAAAGACCCAAAGAACCCAGTGATCTATGCGGTCTTCACTACCTCCAGGTAAAAGCAATCAATCTTCTTTCTCTCTTTTTCGTTTACCTCACTAAGTACATGCATGTCAGATGTGCACAGCTCTTCAGACATGCCTCCGACCTGTAATCCATCAGACCTAGGGAAAGCCCCCTTTATCCCACATTCAAGCTCCTATTTACTGTACCTGCTGCCTGATCAGCAGCATCTCAGCCCAGTCTCGAGGAAATGCGATTAAAACGAGAAGCCAAGTGGAACCAAAGCAGACAAACTAGTTACATGAGAGAGCCAGACTTTGAGGATAATGGATGAGCATGCAGTGCTTTCACACATATTGCCTGGGTGCGTGTTTATGCAAGCGAGATATGAGGAAGAGAGCAAGCACATCATAATTAATTACTGTCAAGCAGCGAGAAAAGCAGTGCGGTCGGCCAGAGCGAACTCAGCACTCCTGCCTCGCTGCATATCTAATGTATGCAAAGAACACAGCCCTCAAAAATTCAATTACCAGCTTTGAGGAATTAGACCGCTTTAATTGGCTTTCTAAGTGCTCTGTTCTAGAGATGAATAGAAGTGCATTCTGGGGACTGGCATTTAATATTACCATTTAATGAACTGCCGAGGCTACAGCACTGGATCAATGTTTTATCTGAGTGTGTCTGGGTGTTATGTGTGTATATGTGTCTGCGACCTTGACTGTGTAGAAAAGAATCAGTATGATCATTTCCCCTGTGCCAAATTGATTTTCACTAATTAACATTTTACAAATGCATTCAACGTCCTTCAATTTCTGATGACTCCCATCACATGCAGACAGACATTTCTTTTATTACTTATTTTTAATTCTTTCAAATGAACTGAATTTTCTTCCTGTTCTACACAGTAACATCTTTCGTGGGTCAGCGATCTGCATGTACAGCATGTCTGACATCAGGAGGGTGTTTCTGGGTCCCTATGCCCACAGAGATGGTCCAAATTACCAGTGGGTACCCTTTCAAGGCAGGGTCCCATACCCCCGCCCTGGCACAGTGAGTTCCTGCCTCAGAATGTGTTTTACTAAATTTGCACTTTAGTATAAAACAGTATAAAAACCCACTGTACAATTACGTTGGTTATATGGACTTCTACCATAGGGCTGTTGAATACTCCATTCTGATTGGTCAGGAGGTGTTCGGACACTTGTCCGAATAGGGACTTGTATGGCAGATGGTCCACAAATAGATTTCAAAAAGTGTGTAATCATTGATATAGTCAAGTTTTCTGAAGTAAAGCTGTAGCTGTAGGTTTTCTCACATTAAAAAGTCTTCATTGCAGGAGACATTGCACTTTCCATTTTCTCATGACAAGCTGCATTCTCTTTGTCTTTTTAACTTCAAGAGTGAGAAAAAAAGAGACTGCTGATGTTATGCTTTTGTGTTTAATTCCATAGTCACACAAAGGCTAGGCCAGAGCATCCCCAGCTAAAGTAACCTTGTCTTCTTCTCTACCTTCCACAGTGCCCCAGTAAAACCTTTGGTGGTTTTGACACCACCAAAGACCTCCCAGATGATGTTATTACATTTGCCCGTTTGCACCCTGCCATGTATAACCCAGTGCAGCCGGTTGGTGGACGACCCATAGTGGTGCGCACAGATGCAGAGTACCAGTTCACGCAGCTAGTGGTGGACCGTGTGGAGGCTGAGGACGGGCAGTATGATGTCATGTTCATCGGCACAGGCTAGTAGCTATTCATCATGGCACTGAAGAATAAGACATGGTTTATGACCACCACTGACCAGATATAATAATGGTTGATGGACATTTCTAAGCATAGTAACACCAACATAAAAGTGGCAAGGTGCTTGTTCGGGTGTTTCAAACATAGTACTACAATTGCTTACATAAGTGTTCACGGTTCTTGAACTTTTCCACATTTTTGTATTGTTACAACCTGAAAATAAATTATACTTAGTTGGAATTATAAATCATGACCCTATTCCTCTAAACCCCCAAATTAGTTCTGGTACAACCATTAATAGAACGGAGTCCACCTGTATGCAATTAAAGAGGAGTTGCACGATTTCAGTGTTAAATGATCCTGTTCCTTGGAGACTGCAGATTTTATTAGAGAACATACTTATACAGAAGGGCATAATAAAGGCAAAGGAGCTATGAAAATATATCTGGTACAAAGTCTCTGGAAACATATCAATCAGGGTTTGGTTATAAAAAAGAAACACTAAAATTCAGGTGAAGAGGGGATTAGAGAAGCAACCAAAAGGCCAAGGGTACTCCTCCACATAATGCTACCTCAACCATGCTTTACTGTGTGGATGGTATTCTCAGCTGTTCTGATAAGTCACCACTAAATAACATTAGGTCAGTGGTGGTTGAAGGTTGCCACTTGCCATTAAAATGTCATATGAGTTTACTTTGTGCATGTATATATGTATATGTATGTACAGACATGGGGACAGTGCTTAAAGTGGTGACCATCCCCAGAGAGAGTTGGCACGACTTGGAAGAGGTGGTGCTGGAAGAGATGACCGTCTTCACGGTATGCTCCTCAACAACAGCACAGTTACATTTCCATAATCCGCAATAATCAAAATAGCAAGTGAAAAATATCAATAACTGAGACAATGTTTTTCCTCTGTAGGAACCCACCCCGATCACTGCTATGGAACTCTCCACTAAACAAGTAAGTCTACAGATGATAGGACTGTTAGGACTCAATGTGTGGCTCATAGAATTTAATGTTGGTCCAAACTCACTGGTTTGTGTTTGCTTCCAACAGCAACAGCTGTACCTGGGTTCCACAATGGGAATATCGCAGATGCCACTGCATCGCTGTGAAGTCTATGGCAAAGCGTGTGCTGAATGCTGTTTGGCCAGAGATCCATATTGCGCCTGGGATGGCACTGAGTGCTCCAGATACTTCCCCACCGCTAAGAGGTCAGGACTTGCATTCAGACCTACTTACAGTTCAATGTAAAGCACTGCAAAGGGAAAAATAAATAAGGAACAAATGCTTTGTACCAAGAAGATTTTCATTATATAATCCAAAATCCTTGTACACTGCTTTGTACCAATCAGACTGTCAGCCCGTTTGCAAACCTTTATAGCATTAATTCATCCTTCCCAAGTCTGAGTGCCACATATCATCCCACAAGCCAAGCAGTACAAACTCTACCCCTAAATATACATATTTATGCCCCCTATTTCCATACTATACATATACCATATGCCAGCCTTAGAGTCCATTTCTGTAAATATAAATATAATCTACCACCTACGTTGCTTGCACCACAGGATGGGAGTTCCACACATATAAAAGACACACACAGAGCTCTCTCAGCTCTTTACCACAAGCACATATCTTCTCTGCTGTAAAGTATTCACCACTTTCCATCCTGTAGTGGGGATACCATGTGCAGCCATGATATTAAGGCATTTCCTCTTTGGCAAATGTGGGCATGGCGACGCCCTCTTCATCAAATACTGAAGAAATATTGCATTCCACCAGTCCAGCAATGAAGAACAGACCTCTCACGCTTCACACTCGTCCCCTGATCACCTAGGACAAGGGTGTGTGTGTGTGTGTGTGTGTGTGTGTGTGTGTGTGTGTGTGTGTGTGTGTGCGGGTGTGGTTGGGTGGGTGTGTGTCGGTGGATTGGATAGATGGATTAATGGATGGAATTACAAGGTGTGACACATCAAAACAAAGTGAGAAGGAGTGTAAGAGGATGAGAGGTTTAAAAAGTGATATATTCTGATCAGGGAAGCAAGAAATTCTGAAAAAGAGGGAAAATGACAAAGTGAGTCGGATCTAGAGGTGTAACTGGTGGGATTTCAGGTCTGAACCATCTTGAAAAAATTTTGATAGTTCCAAATGCTCAGTGTGTGGTTAACATAACACACAAACACAGATGATTGCATACATGTAACATAACATGTTTTACACGGTAAATGTGCTGAATAGGGCGCACAGTAGCTTAGTGGTTCGCCTCACACCTCCACGGTTGGGGGTTCGATTCCTGTCGCTACGTTATGAGTTTGGCGCTTGCATGTTATCCCCGTGCTGCGGGGGTTTCCTCTGGGTACTCCGGTTTCCTCCCCCAGTCCAAAGACATGCATGGTAGGCTAATTGGCTTGTCCAAAGTGTATGAATGGGTGTGTGAATGTGATTGTGCCTTGCCTTGAGATGGATTGGCACCATGTCAGGAGTGTACCCCACCCTGTGCCAGTGCTCGCTGGGATAGGCTCCAGGTTCCCCATGACCCTACAGGTTAAGCGGTATAGAAGATTGGGTGATGGATGTGCTGCATATAACCATAAATGGTCAACAAAGTCTTCATTAGGATTCCTCCTATATTTAGCCACCTAAACATGAACATGTCCCTTAGTTTGTTTAATAACATTTGATTGGCAATGGTGAGAAACAGGATTAACCAATCAGAATCCATCATTTTTCCCATTTATGTTTGAAAGGTATGCATAAATTAGTTACACTCTGTGTCTGGGTATAAGGAGATTATAGATAATGAAGTACTGGAGATTTACTGAAGGTCAAGTGAAACATTGGAAGATCTGGTTCTTCATTAGATGTCACTGTTCCCCTCTTACTAGCTTGTTATTTGAACCTTTTTCAGTGGAACTATCATAAAGAGTTCCTACATATGTTAACATATATGGTAAGCTTGGTTAATGGTAGATTATTATTATTATTATTATTATTATTATTATTATTATTATTATTATTATTATTGCAACCAGGGTCCCCTGTAGCTCTAAGAAATCCACAATAAATCGCATCAGAGATTAATTTGATTCATTTAATTCATTTGAACTATTCAAATATTAATCTCATTCACTTGTCATTGTGTTATTGAGGATTGAATTAAACCCTTTTAATTCAAGTTATCAGTCAAACAGGCTAATAATTATATGAACTTAATAATTAATACAACTTGGTGTGTTGTGATTTCTACTACTGTAACAATATTATAAAAAAAATAAAAAATAAAAATCCTGTACCTCCTGGCCATGCTTCATGGATCCCACTCTGAGAACCGCTGCCATAAATAATTAAAATGAGAAATAATGATTATCATCATCAAACTGCATGAGCCTGAGACACTTTTCAATTGAATTCTACAGATCATGCTGTGATTTTATTTAGCCTATATCCTCATCCCCCTGAAATTAATTCCTGGCTATGCCACTGCTCTAAGCTCTGGATTTTTCCCTAAACTCCTGTTTAAGAACCGTGACATGAGTCTCCCTCGCATTCTTAATTATCTGTCACACACAATAAAGCCTGGGCTCCAGCAACTCTAGGTTTTTTTTTTTTTAATTTAGTGTAGGAGATCCTTGTAATTTTTTTAAGCATTTGTAAAATATGAAGGGATATGAGACTTGTCCCCCAACATGTGGCAGCACAAAGATAGCACAAAGCTGCAATAAAAGGCAGCATAACTTCAGCCTGGTCCAGGCACAAGACTGAAAAAGGCTTTCAGGACTGCAGACTCTCATTTAAACTGGACATCAGAAGGGACTGCAGTGTGGAGGCCCATAATAAATCGATGGAAAGTCGAAACTCCCAGCCATGAGTCATTTTGCTGTGTGCACCAACTGGCCTTCCAGCATTCAGTACGTGTGAGCCAGTGTCTTTTCCTACCCTGCCTGGAAGTAATAGATGTTGCTAAAGTTGAATTTGTTTTTATATATTAGAGCAACAGTGCACTCTAGTGGTGTTGTGTTGTCTGTTTATCCAAACTGGAAAATGTGATCTGTGAACTGGATCCCTGTGGATTAACCACAGTGCTGCTGAATTCTCAGTTCTGGTTGGTCAGAAGGTATTGTTTTGTTTTCTATAACAGCAGCTCTTGTAGAAATTCCAGCTGCATTAATATACTTGTTCTAGACTTGTATGGCAGACACTGCATGGGGAAGTTTTCTGTATGGAGGTGTTTATTTAGCAGTTTTGGAAGTAGTCCACAGTGTGCTTTGTAACCTTCAAAGGTAAAACTTTAACTTTACATTTCCAACATTGGAAAGTAGGTCATGGTTTTTCAGTTACATTACAAGCTGTGTTTGTTTGTTTGTTTGTTTTTTTGTTTGCAATATTGACTTTTTAACTATTAATTGGGGCAGTGGTGGCTTAGCAGTTAAGGCTCTGGGTTACTTATCAGACGGTCGGGGGTTCAAGCCCCGGCTCTGCCAAACTGCCACCCTTGAGCAAGGCCCTTAACCCTCTCTGCTCCAAGGGTGCTGTATCATGGCTGACCCTGAACTCTGACCCCAACTTTCTGGCATGCTGCGGTATGCAAAGAAAAGAAATGCACTGTGCTGTAATGTATACGTGACCAATAAAGACTTATTATCATTATTAAGAAAAAAAATAGAGGTTGATGAGAGAATGACTGCTTATAGCTGCTATAACATAAGGGATGACAGGAACAAACTTGTTTTGTGGACATTCCATAATAATTGTGAATATAAATAGATAATAAGTGCAGTGAATTATTCCTTAATAAATTAAAAATAATTTCTTGCCATTGGCAATTTTCTGCAGTCTAATAGTTTGGTTATTTGGTTATTTAGTAACTACTATAAATTACTCAGTAGTTACAGTGAAACTAATAGAAAAGATATGTAGAGAGTAAGCTTTTAATGTGAATTTCATAAATAATTTTCTTCTGCAGGAGAACAAGGCGTCAAGACATCAGAAATGGAGATCCTCTGTCCCAGTGCTCTGATCTGCAACACAATGGTAATCATTCACACACACACACACACACACACACACACACACACACACACACACACACAACATGAAATGCTTAAATGGAAAAAAAAATCAAAAGAAAATGTACTACAGGTGACTGAATGCAGATGTGTGACTGGTCTGTTTGTTGTAGATGATCTGGAGGGCTACAGCAGTGTGGAAGAGAGGATTGTGTATGGGGTGGAGAACAGCAGTATGTTCCTGGAGTGCAGCTCTAAATCTCAGAGAGCTCTCATCTACTGGCAGCTAGAGAAGCCCAATGATGAGCGAAAGCTTGAGGTAACACATGCACACACATTTGCAGTTGGACCAATTATGTACATTAAATCTTTTTAAAGGTACACTATATCCACAATTTTGTTGTTGGTGCTAGACAACCCGGTTTGAGTAACTCAGAAACTGCTGATCTCCTGAGATTTTCAAGCACAACAGTCTTTAGTTTACACAGAATGCTGTAATGGAAGTCAGAGGAGAATAGCCAGAATGGCTAGAGCTGGCAGGAAGGCTACAGTATCTTAAGTTAGCACTCTTTACAACTGTGGTGAGTAGAAAGGCATCTCAGGACAGTATCTACACAATTTTATTCCTTGTGCTGCTGCCACATGATTGGCTGCAGGAATAAGCAGCTCTGTAGGTGTTATGTTGAGCATATATTAGTGGTGTATTTGCTTTCAAATGAAACGTATTGATTTCACATTTAAGCTTGGCATATAAAGGCTAAAACATGACACACTAGTCCATAGATCATCAAATGTCAGGATCATCAGATCATCCAACACATTTTTACAGTTAATCTAAAAGTCCATCCATCCATCCATCCATCCATCCTCTACCGCTTACTCCTTTATCAGGGTCATGGGGAACCCGAGCCTCTCCCAGGAAGCATCGGGCACAAGGCAGGGTACACCCTGGACAGGGTGCCAGTCCATCGCCGGGCACAATCACATTCACACTCACACACCCATTCATACACTACGGACACTTTAGACACGCTAATCAGCCTACCATGCATGTCTTTGGACTGGAGGAGGAAACCGGAGTACCCGGAGGAAACCCCCGCAGCACAGGGAGAACATGCAAGCTCTACACACACAGGGCCCCAGCGGGACTCGAGCCCCGGACCCTGGAAGTGTGAGGTGAACGTGCTAACCACTAAGCCACCGTGCGCTCCTACTCTAAAAGTATGAAAATAAAAATAAACTTGTAATATCAGAGAGTGAAAGCATACTCATATGAACAGCCAAAAGTGCTATGGTTAGCTATTAGACTGAAAAAGATTTGTCCTGTTAGACTGAGTTTTGGATTACAAAAACAGCTAGGAGTGAGAACATCTCTAGTTCAGCTCTAGGCTGAAATTAGTTCCGTTTTTTTTTTTTCTCTCAGATCATTGTCAATAATCAAAGAAATCCCACAAAACTGTTTCATACCATGAACAAATTGCTTAAATGTAACAGTTCTACTACTGTACCTGCTTATGCTCACTTTTGTAACAGATTTCTTGATTTATCCAGCACAAAGTTTGGCAAAGCTCGTAAATCCGTTCTTAATACTCACACATAAAAGCTGCCACTTCCATAGTTGATACTATCCCAACCTGTTTGTTCAAGTCATGTTTTGCTTCATTGCGTCCTGTTGTGCTGAGTATAATAAATGACTCCCTGTGTACCGGTGTTGTGCCAGCAGCATTTAAAACTGCTGCTGTAAACCCTGTACCTATGAAGACAAATTGGACAATCTTAACTTTCATTCCATTTCTAATATTCCCTTCCTTGCAAAAATTCTGGAATGTAGTGTGGCCTCTCAACTATACACTCACCTCACTGTAAACAATCTTTTTGAGCCCTTTGAATCTGGGGTTTGTTTGGGGTTTGTTTTTTGCAAACTCCATAGCATTGAAACTGCATTAGTTAAAGTCACAAATGACTTGTTAATGGCCTCAGACTTTCAATACTGATTGTTATTGATCTCAGTACCACTTTTGACTGTAGATAATTCTCTCCTACTCACTCGTCTTGAAACGGTATTTGGTGTTAATGATACTGTGTTAAACTGGTTCAAGTCCTATCTCTCTGATTGTCAGCAGTTTGTTTCCTTGGGTGGATGTAGGTCCAATGTTGGCATGTTTAAATGTGATGTTCCTCAAGGATCGATTTTGGGCCCTTTACTTTTTAGCATTTTCATGTTTCCTCTTGGTCAGCTCTTAAGATCTCTTGGTCTTAATTATCATTATTATGCAGATGGTACCCATATTTACATCTATTCAAAACCTAGTGATTGTGTGGCTGTTGTCTTTCTTGCACAGTGTATTACTGAGATAAAGGAATGGATGTCTCTAAATGTTCTTTGTCTTAACAGTGACAAAACTGAGACTAACATGATCATTGGTTCACCCCACCAGCTCTGTAAAGCACGTCCATTAATCTTGAATATGGATGGCTCTGCTTTGGCATTTCAAACTTAAATTGAAGAATTTATGGGTGATCTTTGATGCAAACTTAACATTTGATCCTCATATCAAGAATTTAGTTAAAACATTCTTTCATCTCAGAAACATTGCAAAACTGTGGCCCATTTTATCTTTCTCTGTGGCTGACAAACTGATCAATACTTTTGTATTCTCCTGAATTGATTAAGTTGCAGTATGTGCAAAACTCTGCTACTAGAATCATGACCAGGACCAGGACAGGTGATCACATCACTCCTAGTTTTGGCTCCCTGCAAAGTTTTGCTCTTAGTATGTTCTCTGGTGGTCCAGTGGCTAAGGATCCCACACTCTTACTGCTGCATCCCCGGTAGTACTGGGGGATGTACTCAGTGCTGTACCAAGCCCGGATAAAATTGGACGGTTGTGTCAGGAAGGGCATCTGGCATAAAACCTGTACCAAATCAAATCTAAGTGGACCCTGCCATAGTGCGAGCATAATGCTAGGAAGAAGAAGAATGTATTGCTCTTAGTAGATGTTTTAGCTTTATAATTCACTCCATAACTATAGAGCGGTGCAGTTCTTGTCTTAGTGAAGATTTTAATATGACTGATATAAGACTCTACACACACACACACACACACACACGCACACACACACAGCTGTATTGCTCTTCTAGATAGTAATCTGAAACAGTGCTGTAGTGACCCCTCACCGTGAAATAGTAATGATGATAATAATAACTCTCCATTTACATCTCTCCCACTGTGGAAAAAACCCTTCTCACTAAACTTTCAAACATCCTTTCACCCAATGAATGACCCTAAACCCCTCTACCCAGCAGGCAGAAGCAGTTCTATTTACAGTAATTAGCTTACAATAATTTAATTATTAATGATAATACAACGGGACTCGAAATAAAGATTTGTATACAACACTAATAGATCCATGTAAAGTGGAAACTGTAAACAGCAGTGCTTCATATTTTTTTTGTTTTATGATCTTCAGACCTTCTTTATGTTTCAACTGTCTGTTTCAGATTAAGTTGGATGAGAGGGTCAGTCACACCGAGCGTGGCTTGTTGATCCGCAGCCTGACACAAGCTGACACTGGAGTATTTCACTGCCATGCTGTGGAGCACGGCTTCATCCAGCCACTCCTGCGCATCACTCTGCAGGTCATCCCATCTCAACGTGTGGGGGAGCTGCTCCTGCGGACCGGTGCTGCCGATCAAGACTCATCTGCAAAACAAAAGATTTGGTACCGAGACTTCCTTAGTCTGCTGGAGCACCCAGATCTCAACAGTGTGGATGAGTTCTGTGAGCACGTCTGGAAAAAGGAACGCAAGCAACGTGGCAAGAAAGCTCCCAAATCAGGGCTTGGGCTTGCTCAGGCTCAAGCACAAAAGAGCAGCCAGAATTTACAGACTTCAGCCCAGATTCAGAATGATGGCCCAAAAGCAACAAATGTTCCAAATCTGCCCAAAACACAGAGAAGCCAAGTCCCACAGAGGACCACCAGCATGGACAGCCAGAGCCCCAAGCCGAGTCCAAGCACCACTTCGAAATTCCCAAATGCTCAGGCAAACCAGAACCAGAGTCAGGGAAAGAGGGGAAACTCACCAGCCCGAAGAACACCAGCCAGCACAGCCAAGTGGAAACAGCTCCAGGAGAATAAGAGGGGGCGCAACCGGCGTACCCATGAGCAACAGAGACCACCTCGCAGTGTGTGAGACAAGGATACACACACACGCATACACACCCATACATCAGACACATCCATTCACACATGCAGAAATTGATTTAGCAGCCCTCATACATGTGTATGTTTTTAAAAAGCACAAAAATACTAGTTGTACTAGTTGGAGAAATTTGTCTCTGCTTTACCAGAGGAAGCACAATTACAGTGGCATAACGGCGAAAACATTTATCAGTAATGTGTATAGTTGTGGACTGATACACCTTCCTGTACATAGAAAAGTTTCTAGAGAGTGCGAGTCCTCTAAGACTCTTTACTCCTGGATCGAGAGCGGGGGAATTGCCTTTTCTAAGACTGCTTCCTCTGCTGAAACATCTGTTGCAAAGTGGTCGAATAGCTTCCATGGAAACTAAGATGATTTATTCAGGAATAAAACCAGAATGTTGACTATTTACTCAAATTCTTCCTGGAGGATTGTACCTGTTACTATGGTTCTGGATCAGACGATGTGGACTGCCTTCCAGCCTAAAAGATCATTATAAAAATAAAAATAAAAACGTTCTACGGGAACTGGACTCTCGACGCTCCAATTCATAATGACAGGGTTATAGGAGTAACTATAATGGACACTGTATAGGAAAATAACTGAGTATCCATGCATACAAGACGTGGTTGGTCAAAACGTAGGCATGTGTTGCTACCAGCCCGTCTGACCCTTGTAACCCTTTGACTTAAATGTTAGTCTAATTATTTGTTGTATATTCATAATAAACGACTCACCCAAATGGACTAAGAAGTAAAACTATTTGCCCTAAAGTACAGAATTCAAATATGTTGTGCATGATGTTTAATTGAATACAAAATCGTTCTTTTTTATTTATTTTTTTTTTTCTCAAATTAAGTTGCATAGCGAAACTATTAAACAGAGAGTTTCAAATTACAGGGGGTCTTAAGAATTTGACTTTTTGATTTCATTGAAAATAAAATAAAAAAATGTCTTGTGCCAACCGCTGCATCGAAGGTGCTATGTTTGGTTATTGCCACATCATCAGAAAAAAAGTTTTTTTATTTTTTAAGTTATTTTTATGCCTCATACAAATGTGCTCTTGCAGTCTATGTTGTAGCTTAGGCTGAAAGTGTAAATATATACAGTCAGACACCACATGACTATTTATTGCTGATTTTTAAAGGGTTACAGTTATTTTTGATATTGTAATGTTTTGAGCTCAAATGTAAACAAAAGTGACTGAAATAAGACAAAGCACATGGATGGACCAATAATCTTTGCTCTTTTTTTTTTTATTTTTTTGAAGTTGAGCATATTGTTAACACATTACCCAGAACCCGGAAACATGCAAAAATTTTGTTTCATTTTTAAATAGCTTCTCTCTCTCTCTCTCTCTCTCTCTCTCTCTCTCTCTCTCCTCTTCACATTTTCTCTGTAATGCCCCCAAATGAATCTGTCTATATTTCTGTATTTGTATGAATGACTCATTCATGAAATTGCAAAATAATATGGAGCTATGAACAAATTTGTAAGAATGCCTTTAGATGTGAGACTCCTGTAAAAATGTGTAGGCTTAACATTTGACTGACAGCCACTGAGTACGAACCGCATGTGCATTCGAACCCTAGTGTATCTCCTTTACTGTCAGTGTTTTGTGTGTGATAACTTCCTTCCATGAATATAAAAGATGTGAATTTTTTTTTTCATTTTAATAAAAACACCCACCCCCTTTTGTGCATTATAAAGCTGTAATATTTTGTATAAATACCAACCCCCCCCCCCCCCCCCCCCGAACTGTATGATGTTTCAATGCAATACAGAGCACTCCCAGTGTTTCTTGCTTCAGACATGTTTTGTCTGGTGGAGGTGGGGAATCTAAGGGAGACGGGAGCTCTTATATCTGTCACTGGGTGTTTCTGGCATGTTTTCGGTTGTCTAAATAAATATTTCGTCTATCGTTATATGTTGGTCTTTAATGTTTCTATGTTCCCAGGTTTCTTGCCTTTGGTCCTGGAGGCCTGTCTGCGGTTAGGAAAGACACACATCTGACTGTCTGTCTGTCAGACAACCTACAGTGTAAAACACAAATAGCTGGTCCGTGACCCATCAGCTGGGAGTCACTTCCATATAAAGCTTGATAGCCCATACTGGACACAGGACTGACCTGAGCACTTTCTCTTCTGCAACAGCAGATAGCCTGAGGTTTAAAAATATGCTGTGGTAACAGTACCTTTGAAATGAATGCTGTGTTTGGACACAGAGTACTGTATGCACTGACTCATGTAGCTATAATGGTGGCCAGCAAAAAATAAAGCTATCTTGATTCAAATGGAAACCTGCACAATCGGCATAGGACTGCATAGTCTAGATCCTACTGTAGGATCATTGTTTGAAGGTCAAAGAGAATAGTTATAAGCCTGCTGACCAGCCCCAGTGTGCAGACACTGCATATACACTGTGGTGAGTAAACTTTTTTACATGCTTGCATACAACCAATGCATATGCATATGCATAATAAGTTTGTGTTCGAATTGTACCAATAAGCTGCAGTCACTTCCAGGAGCCAGATCCATATTGTTGGATTGAGAGCATGGAGGGCCAATCAATAGCCGAAGGAACAATGGCAAGTTCAGCCAGAATGGGGCTATCATCAACACTGGTGCTTGAAAGTTACAGTGGTGCTTGAAAGTTTGTGAACCCTTTAGAATTGTTTATATGTCTGCATAAATATGACCTAAACATCATCAGAATTTCACACAAGTCCTAGAAGTAAACAGAACCCAATTAAACAAATGATATATATATATAAAAAAAAAAAGATTATATTTGGTCATCTATTTATTGAGGAAAATGATCCAATATTACATATCTGTGAGAAGCAAAAGTATGTGAACCTTTGCTTTCAGTATCTGGTGTAAACGTTTCCAGTAACTGTTGATCAGTCCTGCACACCGGCTTGGAGGAATGTTAGCCCATTCCTCAGTACAGAACAGCTTCAACTCTGGGATGTTGGTGGGTTTCCTCACATGAACTGGCTACATCAGGTCCTTCCACAACATTTCTATTGGATTACGGTCAGGACTTTGACTTCATTATTCTTTAACCATTTTTTGGTAGAATAACTTGTGTGTTTAGGGTCGTTATCTTCCTGCATGCCTCACTTTCTCTTGAGATTCATTGTTCCATTGATGATATCAAGCCGTCCTGGCTCAGATGCAGCAAAACAGGCCCAAACCATAATACTACCACCACCATATTTCACAGATGGGATAAGGTTCTTATGATGGAATGCAGTGTTTGCTTTTCTCCAAATATATCCCTTCTGATTTAAACCAAATATTTTATTTTGGTCTCATCGATCCACAAAATACTGTTCAAGTAGCCTCCTGCTTTGTCCACGTGATTTTTGGTAAACTGCAGACGGACAGCAACATTCTTTTTGGAGAGCAGTGACTTTCTCCTTGCAACTCTGCCATGCACACCAGTGTTCATTGTTGTTCAGTGTTCTCATGATGGTGGACTCAAGAACATTAACATTAGACAATGTGAGAGAAGTCTTTAGTTCCTTAGAAATCACCCTGGGTTCTTTTGTGACTTCACAGACTATTGCACGTCTTGCTCTTGGAGTGATCATTGCTGGTCGACACTCCTATGGAGGGTAACAATGGTCTTAAATTTCCTCAATTTGTACACAATGAATCTGACTCTGGATTGGTGGAGGCCAAACTCTTTAAAGATGGCTTTGTAACCTTTTCCAACCTATGAGCATCAACAACTCTTTTTCTGAGGCCTTTTTTCAGATTGTGATGAGACCTCAGCCATTCATGCCTTCTCCTCTGTGTTAGCATACCACAATCCATAGCTATAGCGCTCATTGCTCGGTAGACTGTAAGACTATCTGTACATATCGTGACTACCATTATGGGCATTATTTTCTTAGAAGCCAGGAGCTACTGTGACACCCTGTTAAGGATACAACCCACATTTGCTAGAGGATCAGATGAATGAACCATATCAGCTCTCTTATGTTCAGGGTTTTTACTACATTTACTAACGCATCTAGCATGTGTGTCATTTTATTGGGTCATAAATTTAATGCACTTTTAGACATGCACAGGAGGTGTTTAATGAAATTGGTGGATTACAGTCTGGCTGCCGCAATGTTCTAACAATGGGCTATCAACACTGTCCACCAGGGTGAGCTCATTAATCAAGTTCAAAGTCACTGAGATAAGATCAGTGTTTCATCTAAATGTGAGGCCAGTGTTTGGCTACCCCAAACATTCATTCGATGGTGCAAATTTAACAGTAACACAATCAGTAACAAACACAAATTATTATAGAGAGCTGGTATTTTCCTGTCTTTATATTCACTTTCTCAATTCCAGGCAAGATGATGGCGAAAAAGACAAACACTAGGTAGCAGGGAGCACAAGGTCATAGTCATAAGGTACCTTTTTTATTTGTGCACAGCATTGAAATAAGCACAAGGAAATGCCTAACTGGTAGTCATCACAATATACCACTGTATCACAATAAATTGCTATCAGCAAGTCACAACTGTAGACTATAGGTACAAAATCTGTTATCTGTTGTTACCCAGATAAGGATGGGTTCCCTTCTGAGTCTGGTTCCTCTCAAGGTTTCTTCCTCTTAACATCTTAGCGAGTTTTTCCTTGCCATTGTTGCCACTCAGTGGCTTGCTCAGTTGGGATAATTTCTCACCTTTACTATGTGTATACTGTGTTTATATTCTTGTAAAGCTGCTTTGAGACAATGTCTCTTGTAAAAAGCTCTATACAAATAAAATTGAATTGAATTGAATTGAAATAAGTTGCTTCTTGAGGCATTTTGTCAAATTGAACAGGGCTTTGGTCCCACAAGCTGTGGCTTCAGAAAAAATAAATCATCAAGGAATCTCTAAAATATATCATATTATACAACAGTTAGTTCCAGCCCACTAATTTGATTGGTCAATTGTAAGATATGTAAAATATACTTTAAAAAAAAAAAAAAAGAAACATCCCTATATTGAGAGGGTGGTTTGGGCCAAAGTCTTGCCCCAAACAATCTACCCCTGCGTAAGTGGTT
>JAFFST010053759.1:286636-297195 GCA_022414735.1 Noturus placidus | reverse complement strand
AAGTTTGAAATATCCAATAAATTTCGTTCCACTTCATGATTGTGTCCCACCTGTTGTTGATTCTTCACAAAAAATTACAGTTTTATATCTTTATGTTTAAAGCCTGGAATGTGGCAAAAGGTCGAACAGTTCAAGGGGGCCGAATACTTTCGCAAGGCTGTGTGTGTGTGTGTGTGTGTGTGTGTATATGTATGTGTGTGTGTGTGTGTGTGTGTGTGTGTCTATATATATATATATATAAAATGAGTGATGGATAGCTAGATAAAAAGTGTTACTCATTATTCATTTAGTTCTCATATTTCACAATTTCGTATTATTTATGTCATAGAATGGAACAATTTTAAATTATAAATGTATTATTAGGTATTAGCAGTCAGTGTCTGTTGTACTCTATACTCTATATAATTCTATTTTACAGCATGCGCAGGATGAACGAAACCGAAATTTAAAACTGTGCTTGAGCGTGGAATTTCTCTGAATCTCTTTTAACCTTTTGAGGAAGTCTCAAACAGGTGACTCAATACAACCAAAGCCCTTTCAAATGGCCTACGATGCTCCACTGTGTTCTTTATACACACACACACACACGCACATGCATTTTGCCTTGCTTCATCTCTACGTGGATTTACATTCTGATTGCAGTCGTGGGTGTATTGCCAATCATGAAGGTGAACAAATGCAAATCCAGGCAGAGAGCTGGTAAGGGTGGTGCAGAAAGAGCAGCTGCTATAGCAGACAGGAACAGAGAGGTGTGTGAGATGATGTGCCACTCGAACATGATTCATTCAGCTTACATCCTGATGCAGACGGGGAAAACATCTCTCTTGCTTTTGTGCGTGTATGATTGGAGTGATTCAGAATTGTGCATATGTTACAAGTCGAATTTTGTGCCGGAGAGGGTAAGCAGTGATTCGCAATGTGAAAATGCGTGACTTGTTATTAACATGGCAGGAAAATGTGGCTATGTTTGTGATGTGGCAGTATGTCCTGACAGAACTGACGAATGCAATGAGCTCTAGGAAAGGATTAATGAGGGTCATTCGAGAAGAAGGTTAATCTTCATCATCCAGCTGGCCGACTGCCCAGCCTAAATACAGCTCCAACCTGCACCGTGACCGCCATGTACTCTCGACACACACCAGCTCAAAGGCTAACGTTATCTGACTTCATATGCTGTTTACCTTAAAATTGTCAGTACTTTGGTCAAACCCAATTTATAATGCTTGTCAGTTTATTTAGAAAGTGTGTGATTAGAAAAAAAAGGAAAAGTAGATGTTGAATGCAGACCAGTAGTTTTTATTTTTATTATGTATGGCACAGTTTAGTGACTGTTCCTCCTTTTGCTTTGTGGGTTATTTCATTTGTGTGAATCACATAAAGGAAATAACTTGAAAATAATTTTCCCCATATCGTCTTTCTAGTGCACAAAATACGGAATAGCATGAATATTTCATGAGTTATTTTCTGAAATATTGCTAAGCAATAATAGAATCAGTTTAATATTCATAAACCTAATTTTTACTTGGAAAGCAGTTTAGCGAAAAACATTAATTATAACGTAATGAACTTAAGGTGTAGGCATATACAGTTGAATCAGATGTGGGAATTACAGGAGCTGTTGTGTGCTATCATAAAGCATCATATTAACAAAAGAATCTGCATCTTCCAGAGTATACGTTTTGTGTATGTGCCAAGATGTTTGCAGTGACGAGGCTTACAGAAAGGAAATGCTTAACTCTTAAAGTGATCATTTATAGATTTGAATGTATAATCAAAAAGGTTCGAATAAATCTCATTTGTCCATGGTTATACTCAGAAATGATGGTTGCACAATATTTGTTCTGAGCGGTTCCTACTACTAGATACAATTTCTTTAAAAGGACCTAAACTATTTAGGATTACTGATTGACGGGGATAATTTCCCAGTTTTGTTAGTTTAAGCTCTGTAACTAAGGTGATTGATGAAACAAGGGCCTAAAACGTAATATCTAAATCGGGACGTGTCAGAGTAGTTCCCTTTTCCAGAAGTCGTCCACCAAAATCATTTACGTCAATTTGAGGTTTGGTGCAGGTTATATTTTGCACTGCAATTCATCATATTGGCACTCTAGCAGACAGGGATAACTGTAAAGAGTAGTATTTCCAGTGTCAGTTTCCTTTTTATTTGTTCCCAATAGCCTCACTATGCACCACTTATGTCATATGTCAGTGTCTGCACCCATCCTATTCGTCCAGACTATGCGAGAGTCCCAGCCTTAGTGGTGTAGCAGATGGGAGCCTAGACGCTCTGTTGACCACAGATGGAACGACCCACTTTTGACTATCAACATTCAACAGGGTGTCAATACAGTGCAGGGCCATCTATTTAGTCTGTGTGTAGGGGAATTAAATGGGGGGACACTCTTTTTGAAACAGCAACAACAAATACATTACATCAACTGTATGTTTTTGCGCACATTTTTCAGATGTTGCACAGTAACGACGCAGCTCCTCTTGGCCAATTTCACTTAAAGTATTAGAGTTGAGATCATCTAAAGTCCCAGGCACATTCTCACAATTTCTTATGACGTCTATGACTTCACTACCCATTTAGATACACATTTTACAGCGAATTCTCCTCTTGCTGTGTCTTTCATAGTGCGCTCCAGTGCTACGTGACATGCATAAATGTGCCTGCAAGAAGCATTAACTATTCATGGAAATACATCCCTACTAATGGGACCTACAACTATTTTAATTATTGATGCTCTAATTGACAGTGCCGGCTCTGTGTCCCAAAAGGGAGAGGCTGGATTTACATGCATGACATTGTTCGTTGTCCCTATGCGCTGGACTCAGCAGCTTTCAGTCCGGTCTCACAGCTCTCCTCTGTCTCCAGGTTGTGATCCTAAATCTGAGCACTCGAGGCTTTACGAATGTTGAACATCTCCTCGGCTGTCTCTCTCTCATCTGCGGGATTGTGATGAACAGCTGCTGTGTATGATGTAGTGCCAGGCATTGGGTAGCATGAGAGGATGTCGGCACATAACTGCTGATAAGCGTTCATTTATCACCAATTAAAGCAGTGAAGACACCACTCGGTCCCTGAGGGAGGTTATCTCACACCAGCACAAATTAAACAATTAGAGACCATCCCCAGCCTGGTTTAGGCATGAACTGTGCAGTGAGGTGACGGCTCAAGTCTCTTGCTTGTCATCAGGGTGGCTCAGTTTTCTGTTATATTAAGGGGTGTCCCCTGCTGATTTTAAAACTTGCATAAAACATAACTGAATATAAAAGTGCTATTATTGACTTGTGTATCCAATTACAGAATCCTGTTGTGAACAGTTACTCAGTGGTGCTTCTCCACCAACAACTTGGCAGCAAATGCAAACATGGGGCTATCTGTATCCCGGCAGAGCTTGTCATTTTCCTTTCACATAAATCTATCTCCGGAAAGAAGGAGGACTTTGTCTGGAGAATATCGACTGGTGATTTGATATTTGTTTAGTGTCTGTAATAGGAACCAGAGTTCACAACATCTGTAACTTAAAGTGAGTCTAAACAGTGGCAACACACTGCAAAAAAATGACACCTTTGCAAATTAAAGTACTTTTATTTCAATTATTTTACATTAGTTTTTCTATTTGTTTCTCCCTTGCACCTGCTCAACTTGCTCTACCCTGGTTGCTGGCATTTTTTTTGAAGTGAGATGTGGTCACGCAAACCAAATAGCTAGCTACAGAATGTATGCAAGGCCTCCCATATAACCGCAAATAAGATTTATCCCAATCATAAATTTGAGGAGTTTTGCTAATTCTGACCCTAGATGCATTTTCGCTAAAAATATCAATTCTTAAGCAGAATGTTTGTATTTAAATCACATCCCTGCAGTGTGTCATTGTCTGTAGTGTCAGAATAAGGCTACAATATTGTCCTCTGTTTGTGAAGAAAACACCTGGAGCAACTCAATTTTAGGAAGTCAAACCGGTCAAATATCTGGAACCAAATAATCAAAGAAAATGTTTCACAAAGGGGAAAATGTGCTGCCATATCTCACTCCCATGGGTAGTTACCACATTGCTTCATTTCTCTTCACTTCAAGTTATTTGAAGTGCTCAGCTATTGTAGAATTGCGAGGCGGTCACTCCATCTCTTCTCAGTGTTAAATACCAGCTCTTATTGAAAAGGAATGACTTACTGCTTTGCTGCATAGTGGGTCAATGTGCCATAGCCATTTTTTTTGGCAAGCAAAAACAGTGTACAGTTCTACAGCAGCTATGGAAAAATGAGGACATACAAATCAGACATGTATATTAATCAGTGGAACTGCAAGTGATCTGCTATTAGTCCAGTTTAATGACTTGACTGACATCTGGCCATGCTGCCTTTCTTGTCTGGTTCATGCTAGTTCATTCCCTACAGGTACACTCTGCTGGTCTGATGTAGGCATTTAAAAAAATAAAATAAAAAAACAACAAAGAGACACATCTTAAGAGACGGAAAGTCTTTGAATAAATGGTATTGAGAATTGCCAGTAATGGAATCATTAGCAGCGTCCGAATATCAATACCACCCTATTATACTGTAGGCAAAAAACACCAAAGGAGTAGTATGTCTGAATTCTCAGTATTCATAAAGCTGTAGGCGAGAAATACCTGGATGACTGACTGCTTCTGCTGAGATTCTGCAGTATGGAACCAATGGACACTGTGCTATCGCATAAGGCAATGGGACTGGTGCGGAAGAGCTGTCAGAATCAAAAATGGCAGAAGGCTGCACGCCAGCTCTTTTTAAGTGCAAGTGCTATAGGTATTGAAGGTTGTACCTTGTAGTTAAACCGTACTCGTTTAACAACACCTGATTAAATTGTTAACTTGTTAAAGGTTTAAACAAACAAACAAACAAAAAAAAAGTCATGTTTTTGCAATTATTATGACATCGTAGGTCACACGACAGTGCCAAAATGGAGGATGTAGAATGTCCAGATTGTATTTATACTACATGCATATAAAGATCAGTATGTGCTGTATTAACGGCCGAGCTGTAGGTATTGTCATAGTACGCGATTTTGGATGCACGGATTCACTTCTGATTGGCATTTTGCTACATCAGCAACACCAATTTCTATTCAGTCTGGTCTGTTCTGCTTCTGCGCCTGCCAATTCAGTCTCTGTCACGCTTCAGGCTCTCTGCTGGCTATCAATAGTACAATAAAAGCCTGTCATGAAGCGTAGCACACAGGAATCACATTGAGAACAAAGTAACAAGAGGATGCTATTTTATACAAAAATCCATCGTTGGCCAAAAACAACCATAAAACAGTCAGATTACGTATTCATTATCCCTTAAAATAATACAGTTTTGTGGCTTTAAACACTTCTGATTTTATTACCACTGCTGTGAAAACATTAGAGTGATGCATTTTTTTAATATCGAAACAGTCTGTAGGATTAGGCTTATTTCTCAACATGTCAGTTATCATGTATTTGCACTTTGTGTAGTCCTGTGTACGGTGCAACTGTACTGTGTGTCGCATCGAGGTCCTGAAGAAACATTTCATTTAAAAGTGTACATATTATATGAAGGATTGACGATAAAACCCACTTGATATGACTTGATGTTTTAAATTTTAGTATATTTTCATAAGCTATATAAAATTTCCTGCTAATTGCTAACCTTGATCGCACCCCTTGAATGTTAATTCTATTTATATATTGTGTTTTATATGGTACATAATACATTCCACTGCTGTTTAGAGAAAAGTTCATTTAAGTCCACTTTTAGAGATTCGTCCTGAGCCATTTTCAATCTGACTAAAGCTGTCCAATCATTTTTAAATCTGTCCTAACCTCCAAACTCGGCATATCACACACAGAAATGGAGATGATTAAGTTTTCCCTTTGAGGTCTAAAGCGGGCTCAGATGTGTCTGTTTAGATTGTAGGTGAAGGCTCTGTCATGAATTTCACTGCAGGCGGTTCACTGAATATCTCGATTAGCATAACTAACTCCATGGTGATTTGTTTTTTCCCCCTCCTGAGCCTGCGCATGTTGCCTGCAGTGATGATCTGATGCATTGTGGGCACTCATTAGCTCAGTGACAGCGTGGAAGCAGCTGGGGGAGGGGAAGCTGGTTGGCCTTGGAGCACCCATGAGCACCAGGGGCACACATGCAGTCAGACGGTGGCCCTGAGCTGCTGCTGCTGCCAGCTGGCTGTGTTCACTCAGAGCAGCATGCATGCAGATAGTATTCCAGTGGCCTGGAGTTCCCTCTATACCTCCTGCTCAGGGGGCAACCCTCAGCAAAGCACATTCACCACATTTAAGTTCTTAAACAGCACAGGCGTAATATCAAGACTGTGGAATTTTCACATTATTGGTTGCAAGCCATGGGGCATAATGAGTCCTCTGTGGAAACTTGTCTGTCTGCTAGCTTGCTCGATCACTCACTCACCCATCCATCCATCCATCCATCCAAATTGGTATAAATTGGGCCAAGGTTATTCTTTTGCTATTTTGGCAATGTTTTACTAACTTTAAGATTAGATTAGCTGACATAGGAATTTGGTGAGCGGTATACATCTTTTAAAGTAAAATGCAAAGGTTTACTCTTTGTTCTATTCAAGTAAAATAGCCTTCATCTATTCTCAGGGAAGGAATCAATGCTAACCTAAATATTGGCTGCTCTTTAATGGACATTTATACATTCATTCATTCCCTCACTCGTTTCCAATAACTGCTTTATTTTGGTCAGGGTTGCAATGGATCCACAGCCTATCCCATGAATGGTGCAAGGTGGGAATACATCCTGGATGGACTGATTTAGGTTTCTGAATTGAAATTTTTGTTTGTGCACATCCAAGGTGAAAGGAAATTGTGTGCAAAAATTCACTATTTCCCCCCTTGTGTGTCATGCCATCTAAATGGTATGTATGTATTTTGTTATATATTCATGATGCTGCTTCCCTTCTGCATGATCAAAATTAGAAAAATAAACTTAATGGCTTAATGTGGCCATTTCTTTTGAATAACTGAAATGAACATTTGCATGTGGCAGTGCTCACATTCTGTTTTAATTAGTATGTAAAGTGTAAGCTTGTTCTAATTACAATTCCATAAACAGGAGGTTAACATATTCTCAGTATAGGGAGATTAAGAGAGAAATGTTGAACCACATTTGCTTTCAGCTTTGAAAAGTAAACCGTGTGAGCCCAGCATTGAAGACTTAGACAACAAGCTGAGGGGTAATTGGTGTGTTTTAAGTTCAGTCACACTCCTCTTCTCCATCTCAGGCCTCTGGTGTGCCTCTGTTTTCTGATTCCTTCATCTCAGTTAGTCTGTCTAATTTGAGCGTGAACACATAATGGCCATGCCCTCATTCTGTCCCACTTACTGTCAGCATCTCTTGCTTGTTTGTAGCCAATTACGTCTCTGTGGTAAGAAAACAAACATGCCAGAGCCTGGAGACGCCATTGGCATTAGTGAAAGACTGCAGACATAGAATTTTTGTGATAACCCTTAAAAATAAGAAACAGATGATGCCTCCAGCTTGTCATAATCCCTGTGAATCAGGATTAGGAATGTTTCTGTTCAAAACAATGCAGCCATGTGAAATCAGAAAGACAGACAGTTATTTCTCTTTTTTTGGTAACTGTTTTATCCTCATCAGTATCTTCAATGGATCCAGAGACTATCAGGTGAAACCACACCTAGGGGCAGTTATTGTAGCGCTGAGGATACCCAAGCGGGCACAGTGAGAACAGGAGAGTGTTCTGATTATCAAATCAGAGACACTGGAGCTGTGAGGTGGTAATGCGACTTACTGCACCACCATGCCACTGTTTTAGATTGTACCTTCTGCTGTTTGTAACTTTCTTTTTACTATGTTCATTCGTTTCTTGCTTTCAGTCATGTCCTGATGGTGATTGATTCTCAGTAATGCTATAGTTCTCTTTACAGATCAGAAAGTTGAAAGTGCATTTAATTTAATCTAACACTAGCCAAATGAAATGGCTGGGGAACAAAGGCCAATCTCTGCACAGGAAATGCATTTTATTTTCAGTTACAGACAGATTCAATCTTGTCAAGTACAGTACTCTAGTTCCTGGAATCCTCTCAAAGCGTTTTTGCTTCTGTCTTTGGATACATCTGAAAAGGTTCAAGACTGTAACCAAAAGGAGGTTCTTTTGGTTTGGCTTCCTACATATTTCAGTCTCAGTATAGCATGGTTCATTCATGAATAAATGGGCCAAGTTCCTACCTCCCATAATGTTAATAATTGTAATCAATTATTATTTTAAACCGTGTGATGCTGTGGTGTTCTTGTGCAGATGTGTATTGTCAATAATAATAATAATAATAATAATTATTATTATTATTATCATTATTATTTCGGTCCCTATGTGGACCTGTGGAGCTCCAAAAGTATCTTCAGAGATCAGAATTTGTGAAAGATGCACCATAGTTTATCTTCATTGTCTCCTGTTAGCTTATTCAGGAATTAAAAATGTGTTTTGTTCTGTTTTTCCCCCACAATATATTATAATTTGTGCCCTTTGCATGTGTAGCACACAATACATGGCTCCAATCATACATTTCTTTTATTGTCATTTTCAGCAGAAACCTGATTATAAGAATTTTTATGGACTTTTTTTTTTTTTTTTTTTTTTTTGGCTGTTGTCCTGACCATGCATAATTTGATTGGATGGGGGGGGAAAAAAGCAATCTGTTTCTGCATTAACTGTGGAGATGGTTCAATTAAACTGTAATGTTCTCTTCTGCATTGGACTTGCACCTTTTCTCTCACCTCAGCAGTTTCTTCTGCACAAATTAAGAAAGTAGCAATCCAGCCTACACAAAGAAAACTATATCATCTTTGGCCTCTAGTAAATGTCTTTTGTTTTTGTATTAAATTTCTATATCACAACACTGTTGAATTCTCTAATCTGATTGTTCAGAAGGTGTTTTGTTTTCTACTTCCAGTTTTAATTCAAATCAAAGGTTTATATTAATACTCTAATATGGTATCGCTTCTAAAGTTACAGCTGATTCACAGAAACTTGTATTTACACAAATTTACACTGTTATACTCACTACTTTACATTGAAATGACAAGTGTCATTTCTTCAGTGTCACATGAAAAGATATAATCAAATATTTACAAAAATGTGAGGGGTGTACTCACTTTTGTGAGATACTCTAACATCAGCTGCATTTTTTGTTTTGTGTTACTAAACAATCTGATGCCCTACCTCTGGTTAAGGTTCTCATCAACTGGAGGCTGCATTCTGCTACTGAGGACGACCCCAAGCAGTGCAGACTGGGGATTGCTGAGAATGCGGAGGAGGGTGCCACTTGAAGTCCATGGAAATGGTTTTGGACCTCAATTTCACATGAACAGTTGCGTTATGGTGCTGGAACTACGGTTACTGCTATGGCCTTAGGACTGCAATTATCACGGACAATTTTGCACTCAAGTTTCCTTTAGTGAACAGTGGATTAGTTCATCAAAACAGACTTCGTATAAAAATTAGACTTCGTTTAATGAACTTCCCTTTACTTTCACACTATCCGTTGTTACCCAAATGAGGATCTGGTTGTTACCCTTCTGAGTCTGGTTCATCTCAAGGATTCATCTCAAGGTTTCTTCCTCTTATCATTTTAGGGAGTTTTTCACTTGCCACCGTCGCCACCGGCTTGCTCAATAAATTCACAAACTTAAAAATCTGTATCCTGTGTTTATATGTTTCTCTAAAGCTGCTATGAGACAATGTCCATTCTTAAAAGCTTTGTTACCCCCAGATACTCATTCTTGACATTAAAACAAGCCTTTTTATTTTACGGAGAAGCCCTTTCCTGTGTCAGGATCCTAAAAGTTACAGATTTAGCTCTGACTGTTGCAAAGTGCTGGAAACAATTTCTAAAAATTGTAAATAAACATCTCCTCACAGAAAACTTCACCAGATCAATCATTAGACACACTTTTATGTTACATAATATTAACTTTGCAGCTAGAATTCAATACCACTGGTGTACAAGTATGGAATACAACGCAACGGGGTGTGCTGTTATAGAATAATAATCAGCGATGGAGTGGTGGGATTTACATAAAGCATAGCATGCATGTGATGTGGTAGAAACCATTTTGAACTTCTTTTAATTGCAGTAAATTGAATTTTTGTTCATTTATCCCTTCAACATAACCTTATTTAAGGCTGCTCTTCAAGGCATATCTTGACTCCACTGTGCGCTCTGCAGTAAACTGGGTTAAGGTTAAAAATAATCTTTTATTTCTCTCTAATGTGGCTGAATCATGGCCTGTACAATCAGACAGAGGGAGACGGCAAGAGACTGCATGAGCTGAGATGATGAGGTTGACTCATTGACATTTAGCTTTTGCTGCAGAGTGCATCTAAGCATGTATCATTCAAGAAAGATTGCCTCAAGAATTAAATCAGTGACTGCAAACCTGTAGTGTACACTAACTGAAAGCATCTTTCTATTATGTTCACACTAAGCTGTTTTATCATTTATTTGGGCACCATTGGGCACTTGTTCTAATGTTATTTATATATATAT
>JAFFST010053759.1:268678-286374 GCA_022414735.1 Noturus placidus | reverse complement strand
ACACATATATATATATATATACTGTATGTGTGTGTGTGTGTGTATATATATGTATATGTGTGTGTATATAAGAGAGAGAGAGAGAGAGAGAGTGTATATATAGATAGATACAGTATATACCTGTATATAGAGAGAGAGAGAGAGAGATTATCTATCTCTCTCTTTCTATATATATATATATATATATATATATATATGTGTGTGTGTATATATATGTATATGTGTGTGTGTATATAGATGTGTATGTGTGTGTATATAGAGAGAGAGAGAGAGAGAGTGTATATATAGATAGATACAGTATATACCTGTATATAGAGAGAGAGAGAGAGAGATTATCTATCTCTCTCTTTCTATATATATATATATATATATATATATATATATATATATATAATATTAATTAGGTAGATATAATGTATGTATATGTGTAGTAACTCGGTTGTACACAGGTCCTTAAAGTGTTACAATGTCTTAAATTCTTTAATATAAAAATGTCTTAATTTCCATTAAAATGGCTTTCATACACAATTCAAAGGTCTTAAAATGCAACCAAACTGACCGCATAAAGAAGATTTCGATTTTATTTTAGGTCATTGCTGTTTGAAATGGTAAAATCTGTGTGTGACTGTGTTGGACTCAGTGTGTGCGGCTCATCAGTGTTTTAGAACAGCTTGGTTCACAGGAAATGCCGCTCCACACCAACTTCATCTCTGTCTGGGCTGTGAGATTGAGTCACTTTTAACCTGCCTTTACATTTACAACATGTGCCAGTTTCACTTTCGTTTTATATTAGTGTAGTCTCTAACATTTTTGTGGGCAGAGGTTTACAGCATTTCATCTGACTGGTAATGGGAAGTGAATTTAAAAAGAACAAACAAACAAACATGTAAACAGTGCTATGAGGTGAATTTAAATCTTTTTCTCTTCTGACTGCCGTAATCCATCTCTCTATATTTTTCCCCTTCGTTTGAAAGTCATTGAAAGGAAGTACTGGATTTTTTTCCACTGTTTGAGCAAATGTAAATGCAAAAAAGACATTTGCTATGGTCTCCCATATACCTCCAGAGACGTTTACCCTGCTATAGTTTACGCAAACCCAGAAATGGATGTACAGTGGTGTGAAAAAGTGTTTGCCCCCTTCATCATTTCCTGTTCCTTTGCATGTTTGTCACACTTAAGTGTTTCGGAACATCAAACCAATTTTCATTTACAAATTGCATTTTGTGTTTACTTGTGTTGTCCTTGACTATTGTTTAAATTGGTTTGATGTTCCGAAACACTTAAGTGTGACAAACATGCAAAGGAACAGGAAATGAGGAAGGGGGCAAACACTTTTTCACACCACTGTATATGCAACAAAGATAATCCATTATAGCTGATGTATCGTGTAGCATGGATGAAGTGACGTGCAGGTCTTAAACGTTTTTGTCTTGAAGACGGTGTTAAAAAGTATTACATTTGAAGTGCTAATACCTGCAGATATCCTGAACACATGCAGACAGTCCTCATAACCAGATTTTAAAGTGTGTGTAGTCGTTAATATGCCAAAGTTTTCCCTGAAGAGATATTTTTGAGTCAGTCTCCAGTGTCAGTGCTTTGTAACAGTCACAGGTAAGGCTAGAAACTTTACGATTTCCGACACAGGCTGGTTTTCAGGACAGAGGGCTTTGCAGAGCTTTTAATAGGATTTGATGGTTTACAGTTGATTGAACTAGTAAATTAGGATCC
This sequence comes from Noturus placidus, assembly GCA_022414735.1. NCBI lineage: Eukaryota > Metazoa > Chordata > Actinopteri > Siluriformes > Ictaluridae > Noturus > Noturus placidus. The sequence continues at coordinate 284,646 of JAFFST010053759.1, read as the reverse complement.
ACCTCGCATGCATCGTTTCTGGGTAATTAGACTTTGTATTGAACAAGCCAAGCTTTTAAGCGCCTTGAATTTCATTTACATATTGCGGATTTCTCTTTTCCAGAGTGCGTTTTATCTCTCCCCACGAAAAAATCAAACCGGATGTAATGGGTATTGAGAAACGAGAGCTCTGTTTGGACCGATGTAGTTTTCAATCTCTCTTCTGAGCACTTCCAGCACAGCCTGGAGAGCACTTACCAGGAGGAATGGTGATGCAGGAATCCTAATGGCAGGATATTCGCATTAACAATCAAGGTCAAATGACTCCCCCATGCCTGTTAAAAGTGTACTGGAGTCTGCCATAAATACGAGATCACGTTTATTATTCAGTGGGCATTAAATCCTTTATTGCAGCAGGTCTTTATGTTCATGCGGAAGAGAGGATATTCAAGTGAAATTAATTGCACGACCTCTAATTCTGTGTAGCTGAAAATGCACCGCTCATGTGTGTGGATCTTTTTATTCAGGTGTTCCATGTTCCCTTGTTTCCATTTACTGAGGCAAGCAAATATCTTGTTAGTTCTTGTAATCTATCTTGTCATTCCAGCAGCAGGACATCATGAAAAGGTTTTCTGAGTGATCAGTGGTTTTGACTGGACATGTTCTCTGCTCATATGGCACAAGCTTACATGTCATGGCTTTCAAAATCTGATCGATAGTTCCGCTTGTTCAGATTAAATATTGCTGGCTCGTATATGCCAAAGCATCAGAATGGTTGTGCTTGGAGAGCTTGAAGAACCTCAAGTCTCGCTCACTGAACACTTGCTGTGACAGTAGTGTCAGGATGATGAATTGCCAGAAGAAAGCCATCAGTCCTGCCTTGTTTTTGTCTTTTTGTTTTCATTCCTGCACAGGATGATTGCGAGCAGTTTTTCATCTGATTGCTAATCAGTGGGAGCATCCTAGTGGAAAAGTTATAATTGCACAGCTGTGGTCTCACTGTCCTTGCATTGTTGTGATCACTGGACTAGAGCTCCATTTCATTCTCCCCTCAGGACTCAGGAGCAAGTACAATGTGCTTTAGTTTCTCACCTGTAAGGCACTGGCAACTTATCACACCTGAAATCTTCAGACGACAGCTGCCTGGGTGTTGGTCATGTGGTGCTGCGCTCTGCACTTAGTTCCAATGGGTCTGGTTTTATTTATTTATTTGTTTATTTATTTATTATTTTTTGTATTTAAAGAGCAATTTTCCACATTAAGGAATATGGATGCAAGCTGAAAAACCATGCTTCATGCAGTATCTTGCGTTCTTTTTATCTATGTAGTAAATGTAGTATTTTAAGAAGATGCAGGCAGTGACACTCTTGTCTGCTTTTTAATATTGATTTCTTTTTATACTGCTGCTTTGTGCTTGATGTCATATTGTATCCTTGTCTTGTCTTTTCACTTTTTCTTGCAACCTCCTCTGCCTGAGGGAGCTTTTGTTTATAGACTGCCAGTCCTCTAATCCAGTCTGGCACTAATACAGTTTGGCCTTGATCTGGACAGGGGACTTCAGAGAGGATGGGAACAGCCAGCATTTGGATGTGCTTTGAAAGCATCTGTTTTCTAGGATGCTGAGGTCATCTCATTTGATGGTATAACTCATCTTTTATGCCCCCATCCTTTTTTTAAATTTTTTTATTTTTTATGTTTTATTTTTATTTTTTATTTTTTTACCTTGAGCCAGAATATAATTTTCATCAATACCTCCATGTTATTACAAAAGTTAAATTGGCACCGATGGATAATAATCAGCCGCAAGTCTAATAGACTGTTTGTTCAGTAGTAGTCACTTGACATCAGTTTGCTTTTTTGCAGGGTCACCGATGGTGTCACATAGCTGCTGAACTGATTACATCAGTATCAGTATGTCATACAGCAGTGAGCGACTGGCTGAAAAACAAAATGGCAAAGTTCAACACTGCTAGTATATAGACTATTACAACTCTGATTGTTTGAAATGAAAGGATCAGCTTCGGATACATTGTTCATTTTTGGGTTTCCACTCTCATTTTCAACAAAGGCTTGACAATACTGTTGTTCTAGTGCTACATACCATGACTACACAGTAATGAATAAAATGTTCCTTACGATTATTTTATACTCAATAAAAGCATGCAGATTACAACTGTTCAACAGATTTTTCAAATGAAATCCCTTTAATTGCACTCTTATCAACTACCAAAAACATGATTTTCTTTAACAGTGTGTATTATAATCTTACAATACATCAAATGTATTAATCTTTAAATCAGAATAAGACTGCTCATTGGTCACATCAAGTGGATCTTTTTAAATGCTTTATAAATGAATATACAGTATATGCCATAACAGTATGCAGTACAGAATATAAATGGTAGCTTGTGCTTTAATGTGCTCGAGTCAATTAAAAATGAACCAATTGGCCAATCCTGTCAATTTCTCGCGAAGTATAAATTAGGCATAATGCTCATCACGGTCATGCCTGGTATTACTGTATGCCTCTGTCTAGAAGTATTCCTAACTCATATTTCCACTTTAAGTGTATACTGTATTTCCTCTACAAGTGTCTGAATATTTTACTGCATAAAGTCTGGTTTGATGCCATCTGTAATATCTCTGATTCAGGATTAATTTAAATAGGGTTAGCATTGGAGATATGCCTTGGCTTGAGATGAACTGTCAAATGAGCATTTTCATTATAAGAACTGGAGGAAAACTGGCTGACAGGAATGTTATTAAGCGTCTCCACAGGGCGCCTGTCTGGCAGGCCATAAGTGTGAGAATTCTCTCGTCTCTGGCCTGGCATTATTCTATATCCATGATGACCTAATAGAGCTATAGACAAAATCTTGATGCATACTCAGTAAGGGATTTCACTCGCGATGCTTCTCAAAACCTGTTTGGGTAATACTACATTTGATATTTGACCAATGTTGGTGTGAATGAACTTTTTTTTTCCGCCAGAGGTAATTGCACTAGACAGACATGGAAGGAGCTGATATGAAAGAGAATGAGAGGGATAAAGGGAGTATGAAGATGGAGAGCAGATGAATGGCCTGCTGCAGGGTAATTGCGTTATCAATCTGCCTCACCTCTGGCACCCGCCTCGTGCTCACAGTGTTGGGAGTTTTGAAGAGTCTTATTATGAAAAGACAAATTGTGGTAGAGAGCCAGCAGAGTGCCCATCAGTGACGAGCTTGATGTTTCAGGGCAAAGGCAATGATTTATATGATCGCAGTGTGAACTCAGCATGCACCGATAACACCAGATGCTTTAATCAGTCATTTAGATTTGCAGTATTAAGATGAATGCCAGTTTTCTACATCAGTGGATTTCTGTGGTCGATGCTGTCATGTCTAGATGCCTTTTATCATAAATAAAATGGGTGACGTGGCCCTATTTTAAAGCTTAAATTTCACTTTGAGATATGTATTTCAGTGGCACAGTGGGTAGCTTCTCAGCTTCAGTGTGTCTGTCTGTCTGTCTGTCTTGTGGCTCTGCACATATTGTGCATATTCTGATTCGAAATAGCTGTTACCATTCTGCTCTGAAATGAGTTTCTCAGATTCTGTGATGATTTTGATGTTTTGTCATTTTGATATGTCGTAAGATAACATTATCCACTCATATTGAATGAACTGTGTATGTGAGGTTGACTGCACTGGAGGTGTGCAAATTTTCATTGCATTTAGTTATAATAATATATAATCATCATCTTTATGTGTGTAGCACTTTTTAGAGCCCAAAATGTCAGTGCTTTACATGGTATTTATGATTATGCAAAATAATTAATGACAATCTATTATTAGTGCCATCTGAACAACCTAAGCTAAAGAACATACCTAGTAACAATCCATATAATACTGTCATTACTCATATGCATGTAGGACATCTGTTTGACTTGCACACACACAAACATGAAGATGCTGGACAATGTGACTGTCAGGATGTAATATATGGAAACAAAGATATACAATCCCAACAGGATTTCTGCAAAGCATAGTAAAAGTTATAATAAGCCGACTGTATTATAAGGCCAAATTGATTTACAATTATTTTATCATAATTAATAGAATAAAATCTATAATTATACAAGTCACTACTCAGCGTAACTGTAGACACCTCTAATACTCTGAGAAAATATGGCAGGAAGAAGGAAGGCTAGGGGGAAGTTCATTCAGTACAAAATAGTACAGAGATATTACTGGACACCAGCTAGGCTCTGCAGGATGGGGATAACTAGAAACAATTTATATTGGAAGAGTAACGAAGAGTAGGGTACTTACATATGATGTGGGAATGTTCTTTACAGTAGGTCACCCATTCTGGTGCAGAATTCTGGGAATACTTGAGTGGCTGGGGTGTAACTTACCTCTGGGCCATGACTACACCTTCTTGGATATCTTTGAAGTACCCAACATGGCAAAAAATACATTTGTCCTTATTAAGATTGGTTGCATTACAGCTGCTTGGATGATTCTACATAACTGGAAATGCCCCCGATTGGATTGATGGGATTGAAATCGCAGATGATAACAGGCCGAGGAGATTGCAGAAAACATGGGATTATTTCTGAGAGCACATTAAAACCGGGTAAATGAACAGGACTGTTCATCAACTGTTTCATTTCCATGTAGTTTGTTTTGATTGCATTTCTTTTAATGTGGCGAATGACTGACTGTATGAAGGTACTTATTAAATGATGTGGTGATGTACTAAGTTCTAATTGTTGAACAATAAACAGTAGAATCACACACTTTATTACAACAGATCACGAGAAAACAAGAAAGAAAAATAATAATGCATGGCCGCTTAGGGCTTCCGTAGATTGATTGTGGACCATAGGCCTGTTAACAGGAGGAAGGGGGTCGATGGAAGCATTTTGAAGCATTGTGTCCTCCAATACATCCTAAAAGTCTGTGTGTAATAAATTCTATGTTGAATCGTGTAAAATAATACATTTCTTTCTAAAGCTACTTTTTGTAATGTCTATTCAATGCTTTTCTCCTCTAACACAATAATAACTTCAAATGATCTTTTGGGTGTAATTTCTCAGCCCAAATTGATGTGTGATTAATTAATCGGCACATAATTAATCTTTGAATTCAATTCATCCTTATAAATTTGAATAAAGCTGTACTGAAATTGCCACAACTTGACTCACAGAACCATTATATGCAAGAAATATTTCTAACGTAAAAGCACTTCACCTGTCTGGTCATCTGTAACTGCTTTCATTTCTGATCCTTTATCCTTTCTTCTAAGGTGTAAGCACTCAACTAGTGAGACTAAGTGGTGGTAGATTTCATTTTTGACATTTTTCAGCTCAAATTATTCTGACTTGGAGTCATGCATTATTCAATCCCGGAATATGTATTTTATCCAGAGCTGTTAAGATGGATTTTATTAGAAATTTTCTTCTCTGTATTCATTGCTGTATTTCATGTAAGGTGCTGTGCAGGGCGGCTGTGGCTCAGTCGGTAGAGCGGGTTGTCCACTAATCCACTAATCGTAGGGTTGGCGGTTCGAATCCCGGCCCGGGTGATCCCATGCCGAAGTGTCCTTGGGCAAGACACTGAACCCTAAGTTGCCCCCGATGGCAAGCTAGCACCTTGCATACAGCTCTGCTACCATTGGTGTATGAGTGTGCTCTCATTTGTAAGTCGCTTTGGATAAAAGCGTCTGCTAAATGAATAAATGTAAATGTAAATGTTTGTTCCTCTTCAATTCTGTCAAAATAATTGAGTAGGTGTAACAGCACCTATGTCTATGTCAGCAGGTTTGTGACTGGTTAATGTAACACCACTATGGTGGGTGGATGAGTTCTTATCGATGTGGGGGTGAGCTGGCACTACTGGCTGTTTAAACCTGACACTTGGACAGCCGACTGTAAATTGGCCGCGTGGGAAGAAATGGGTGGCCTTTTATTGATGGAAAAATCAATCTGTTTCATGATTCATGAAGCATATTCCATCAGAGCAGAGATGTCCTGTCCAGTCTCATTACAGTGCATGAAGGTACTGTGGGCCCTAATAATAATGGGCACCCTACCCATATAAGTGTGGAATGTTATGGCACTGTGTGTGGAATGAATTCGAAACATTTCTTAACAGGGTTTCAGGGGTAAGATTTTCGGCAGTGATGACAGAGTAGTTATGGAAATAAAACAGCTTGATTCTTACAATTCAGTCTTCAGAGATTAGATTTATGTGTGTATAGTTTGTTCATGCTTTGTTAGTATTTCTAGATTTTTACCTATTTTTTACATTTATTTATTTATTTTACTGTTGTGTTGTATATTTTACGTATAAGCCAAGCATCCCATCTGATCAGAAATATTTAGGGTAGATTTGTATTACTTTTTCCTAAATAAGCATTAAATTAGTGTTATTGTTTTATTGACCCTAGTCTTTAGTATGTGCTCCTCACTCCTGGCGGATAGGCTTGAATGAAAAATCCTGAATCAAGAATAATCTGCAAGGAGAAATAAACTGAAGGTTCTGAATCTCTGGGGATGTAGTCACTTGTGGTTGCAAAAATAGTACACGTTTGTTCCGGAAGGTCTTTAATGTTTAAGAGGGATGCCTGAGATTTAGTGGTGTACCGTTGTTGAAAATGTGAATGTCCAGAATGTTAACTCCATGTTAATCCATTTATTGATTCCTTTGCTACTGAATTGTGTACAGTAGTCATGCTTAAGATGAGGATGCATAAATAATTTTTTTGTTATCCAGCATATATAATTACTGCGGCAAGTGCAAAATCTTGTGTGCCACACTCGTGCACATCACCATTGCAAAAAGCAGTCCCACTGTAAGATGACAGATTTTAAATTGTTTTAGATAATAGGGCCTACATCACCTATAATTATGTCGGTGTTATTCATTTTCACACATTTTGTAATTTGACAAAGTGAGACACTGATGAAGTGCTCATTACTCACTGTGTAGGGATTATCACAAAGAAATGACGGGTTTTACACCAGGACATTCATTAATTAGGCCTGATAATCAGCCAAATTCTTATTTGAAGCAGCCTACAATGATGTACATATAATCACCCTGTCACAGCTCATAATTAGGGATGATATCAAATCTGACACATGTTCCTGCAGGGAGCTCTTGTGCTCTGACACACAAGTTCGGTTTTCAGATGTTTTTACTAGTCTACATATCACACGTTTGTCAGAAGAAGTGTTTGACATGCTTGAGTCAATCAGTCAATCACAAACCTCAAGATGGATCCGTGGATCTGTGGATCCATAATCATTATAGGCTTAATAACTCAAGCTGTCTAAATACACTGATCAGCCATAACATTAAAACCACTGACAGGTTTAGTGTATAACATTTATCACCATGTTACAATGGCACCTGTCAAGGGGTGGGATTGATTAGGCAGCAAGTGAACAATCGGTTCTTGAAGTTGATACGTTGGAAGTGGGAAAATTGGGCAAGTGCTAAATTGTATTGCGAGACGACTGGGACAGAGCACCTCCAAAACGTCTTGTGTGGTGTTCCTGGTATGCAGTGGTTAGTACCTACCAAAAGTGGTCCAAGGATGGACAACCAGTGAACCGGTGACAGGGTCATGGGTGCCCAAGGTTCATTGATGTGCATGGGGAGCGAAGGCTAGCCCGTCTGGTCCGATCCCTCAGAAACATTGTTTCCTAAACATTGTTGCAGTCTACGTAAACCCCTTCATGGCAACAATATTCCATAAATTGTTCTATAATTTCTCTTTCAGCAGGATTATAACGCTTGCCACATAGCAAAACATTTTTCAGGATTGGTTTGAGGAACATGGCAAAGAGTTCAGTGTTTTGACTCCAAATTCTCCAGATCTCAATCTGATTGAGCATCTGTGGGATGTGCTGGACAAATAAGTCCGATCCATGGAGGTCCACTTACAGGACTTAAAGGATCTGCTGCTAACGTCTTGGTCTCAGATACCACAGCACACCTGCAGAGTTCTTGTTGAGTCCAGTCCTCAACAGGCCAGAACTGTTTTGGTGACACAAGGGGGACCTACACAATATGCAGGTGGTTTAAAGGTTATGTCTGATTTGGTGTATATCATACGACTCTGAATTTCTGCTCATATTTCTGGTGCTGACACTCCACAATTGTATTATGACACATGCTCTTTGATTTTTGGCCAGCTCCACAAGGTTGGTATATCTAATATATTAATGGACTCATCAAAATTTTAATTGTTTTCGTGCTAAATTTGCTAAGAAAAAATCATACCAGCTTCAATAGATGGAGCACTATGGTGTCAGAGGCTGCAATCTTCTTTTAAGTGGGATTTGAGGGCCGTACTTCAGTTTTAATTAATGCTGCCATGATGGATATGTCTCTTTACTGCCTCCCCGAGGAGACTTAATCGTGTGAGAGGGTTAAACTGATCTCAGGGCAGCGGTGCACACTGCATATTCTCAGCTATTAGCAGTGCAGAGCTGGCGTGTGGCAGATCACCATGAGCCTCTGTGGGCATTGCTGTTCACTTGGCCATGTGTATTTATGTGAGCTTTAAGACCGACTTATGTAATTCAGAATTAAATGTTCAGCAGTGGCTGAGAAAATACTTGACATTTTTTAAAAGAGCAAAGTCAATTTTTGCATGACCTTGAGAGGTATATATGAATGCCCTTTGCACATAAGAAAACCGATGTGATGGAAAGAGGTGGACTGTTTTAAATGCAATAAATGCTGGGGTTTGTAAAAATAAATAAATAATTTTGAAAATCTAACCCAGTGATATTCCTTTTTCCTAGAAAAGCAGCCCCCGTTCATTGTATACATGTGTGTTTGCTATTTAACTACAGTAATAGCCCAACATATTTTTATTTATAATGTGCCTATATACTCAGATGCTTCCAATTTGCATCACTCTTTGCTTTGTGTCCATATACCTGAAGTGGAAAAATGAGAACTTTCCTGTTCTAAAAGGAAAATGTAATGGAACATTTGTGTGTAAATGTGAGTGATTTTGTTGTCCACAAAAGTCTCCTCATTGTAACCTCCCTGCTCTTCATGGACCTGTAAGAATTCTGCCACAGTGCATCCTGAAAGTATTCACAGCGCTTCACTTTTCCCACATTTTGTTATATTACAGTCTTATTCCAAAATGGATTAACTTCATTATTTCCCTCAAAATTTCCCAAACAATACCCCATAATGAGAACGTGAAAGGAGTTTGTTTGAAATCTTTGCAAATTTATTAAACATAAAAAAACAAAAAACACATGTACATAAGTATTCGCACCCTTTACCATGACACTCAAAATTGAGCTCAGGTGGATCCTGTTTCCAATGATCACCCTTGAGATGTTTCTATTACTTGATTGGATCCACCTGTGGTAAATTCAGTTGATTGGGCATGATTTGGAAAGGCACACACCTGTCTATATAAGGTCCCACAGTTAACAATGCATGTCAGAGCACTAACCAAGCCATGAAGTCCAAGGAATTGTCTGGAGACCTCTGAGACCGGATTGTATCGAGGCACTGAGCGATCGGGGGAGAAGGGTCTTAGTCAGGGAGGTGACCAAAAACCAGATGGTCACTCTGACCGAGCTCCAGCATGTCTCAGTGGAGAGAGGAGAAACTTCCAGAAGAACAACCATATCTGCAGCACTCCACCAATCAGGCCTGTATGGTTGAGTGGCCAGACGGAAGCCACTCCTCAGTAAAAGGCACATGACTGCCCACCTGGAGTTTGTCAAAAGGCACCTGAAGTACTCTCATTCCATGACAAAGATTTAACTCTTTGGCCTGAATAGCAAGCATCATGTCTGGAGGAAACCAGGCACCAGTCATCACCTGGTCATTACCATCCCTACAGTGAAGCCTGGTAGTGGTAGCATCATGCTGTGGGGATGTTTTTCAGTGGCAGGAACTGGGAGATTAGTCAGGGTCAGGATCAAGAGAAAGATGAATGCAGCAATGTATAGAGATATCCTTGATGAAAACCTACTCCAGAGCGCTCTGGACCTCAGACTGGGGCGAAGATTCATCTTCCAACAGGACAATGACCCTGAGCACACAGCCAAGATAACAAAGGAGTGGCTACAGGACAACTCTGTGAATGTCCTTGAGTGGCCCAGCCAGCGCTTAGACTTGAACCCGATTGAACATCTCTGAAGAGATCTGAAACTGGCTGTGCACCGATGCTCCCCATCCAACCTGATGGAGCTTGAGAGGTCCTGCAGAGAAGAATGGGAGAAACTGCCCAAAAGTAGGTGTGCCAAGCTTGTAGCATCATTCTCAAAAACACTTGAGGCTGTAATTGATGCCAAAGGTGCTTCAACAAAGAATTGAGCAAAGGCTGTGAATACTTATGTACATGTGCTTTTTTTGTTTTCATTTTTAATAAATTTGCAAAAATTTCAAACAAACTTCTTTCACATTGTCATTATGGGGTATTGTTTGTAGAATTTTGAGGAACATAATAAATTTAATCCATTTTGGAATAAGGCTGTAACTTAACAAAATGTGGAAAAAGTGAAGCGCTGTGAATACTTTCCAGATGCACTGTAGCTGTACTCCTTTAGTGTAGTTGGGAAGACAATGTTACACAATTTGACCACGTATGCTCTGGTTGTATCCAACACAAAATGTTTCTCATGTAAAGTTTATAACTTAACACTGATGAGGTATTAAAGTGATTGTTGCATATGATGTTTGTCAGTATTATTTATAAGTAGTATTCAATACTGCTAGAATGGATGATAAAATGCTTATGAAAAATGTTGATGTAGAGGAAGCAGTTTATGAGCTGGAGAAATGCCTGTCTATTTCTACAGCAGCTATGTGGCAGGCTATACATTAAACACTTCTTTTGTATGGCCAATAGTACAATTTTTAGAGAGTCAGTATTTAGTAACTTCAGGACAAAGGAGGTGACCATGTTGGCTAGTTTAAAGTTCATAAATAAGAACATCTCATACATACATAGATATATACATACATAGATACATACATGTTTACTTGTCTCATATTTGATGGACATATTTAACAAATTTATCAAATCACTGGATATTCATGTTATTTGTATAGTGCTTGGGGAACACTGTGGCTTAGTGGTTAGCATGTTAGCCTCACACCTCCAGGGTCCGGGGTTCGAGTTTGCATGTTCTCCCCATGCTGCGGGGGTTTCCTCCCCAGTCCAAAGACATGTATGGTAGATTGGCGTGACTCCGTAGACTGGCGTGTCTAAAGTGTCCATAGTGTATGAATGGGTGTGTGAGTGTGTATGTGATTGTGCCCTGCGATGGACTGGCACCCGGTCCAGGGTGTACCCCGCCTTGTGCCTGATGCTCCCTGGGATGCTCCATGTTTCCTGTGACCCTGAAAAGGAGTAAGCAGTAGAAGATGGATGGATGTACTGTATGTATAGTGCTTTACAATGGATATTGTCTCAAAGCAACTTTACAGAAACATATAAACACAGAATACAGATTTTAAATGTGTGAATGTAACCCTAATGAGCAAACCGCTGGCGATGGTGGCAAGGAAAATAAAGATGATATGAGGAAGAAACCTTGAGAGGAACCACACTCAATAGGGAACCCATCCTCATCTGGGTAACAGAGAGTGTGAAAGTAAAAGAAAGATTATAGTTTTTATATGAAGTCTGTTTTGATGAACTAATCCACTGTTCACTAAAGGGGACTTGAGTGCAAAATTTTAATTACAGTCTTAAGGCCATAGCAGCAACCGTAGTCCCAGCACCACAGGGCAACTGTTCATGTGAAATTGAAGTACTATTTTCATGGTACTTCAAGCGGCACCATCCACTGCAATGTCAGCAATCTTCACTGCTTGGGGTCGTCCTCAGCAGCATAATGTTCCTTCCAGTTGATGAGAACCCCAACCGGAAGTAGGGCATCAGGATGGATCAGGCAGGTCCGGAGAGCAGAAAGGGTCAGGATCACTGGCATCTCTGGAATATCATGTGTAGCTCAACAGAAGGGCAGAGGGAGGTAAAGGGAGGGGGAGAGGTTGTTGGGTATGCTTATTATCCTATAATGGATGGGACTCTGTACTTTGTGTAAAAGAAAGGCTATTCATGATAAGCTTGAGTAAACAAATATGTTTTCAGCCTTAAACACTGAGACTGTGTCTGAGTCCCGAACACTAATTGGAAGGCTGTTACATAACTGTGGGGCTTTGTAAGAGAAAGCTCTTCCCTGTGCTGTAGCCTTCACTATTCGAGGTACCAACAAATAGCCTGCACCTATTGATCGAAGTAAGCGTGGCGGATCATAGAAAACCAAAAGTTCACTCAGGTACTGAGGTACAGGCACTATTCATTCACAGAGACTATTCATTGCTTTATAGGTCAATAGTATTATTTTATACTCCATGCAAAATTTTACTGGGAGCTAATGCAGTATGAATAAGATTCTGGACTAACTGGAGTTTGTTTATGCACCTACTGGAACATCCAGTCAGTAAGGCATTACAGTAATCCAACCTAGAGGTAAAAAAAAAAAGCATGAACTAATTTTTCTGCATAGTGTAGTGACATTAATTTTCTGAGGTGAAAGAAGGTTATCCTAGTAATATTATCTACATGAGCTTCAAATGAAAGACTGGAGTCAATAATCGCACCAAGGTCTTTTACTGTTGCACATGATGAAACAGAAAGGCAATCCAGACTTACTATGTAATCAGCAAGCTTACTTATAGTTGCATATGGTCCTAATAGAAGTACTTCTGTCTTGTCAGAATTAAATAGAAGGAAGTTAATAAGTATCCAATGTCTAATGTCTTTTACAGATACCTCAACTATATTAAACTGCTGTCTGCCATCTGGCTTTGCTGAAACATTCAGCTGTGTATCATCACCATAACAGTGGAAGCTGATTCCATGTTTACGAATAATCTGACCAAAAGGTAACATATGTAAGGTTAAAAGTAGTGGGCCTAGAACAGAACCTTGTGAAACACCAGACTTTATCTCAGTATGTGTGGAGAAGTCGCCATTTATATCTACGAACTGAAGGCGATTGGTCAAATAAGACTTGAGCCAGAAGAAGGCCGTTCTCTTAATGCCAACAACAGTTTCTTCTCCATCAAGGAGAATAGTATGATCAATGGTATCAAAAGTAAAGGTCAAGTAACACAAGCAAGGAGACACAACCCTGATCAGAGGCCAGTAGTAGGTCATTTACCACTTTATCTAGCGCTGCCTCTGTGCTATGATGAGGCCTAAATCCTGACTGATAGATTTCATGAATATTGTTACTATATAGGTACCAGCATAACTGCTGTGCTACAACATTTTATAAGTTCTTTGAGATAAAGGGCAGATTTCATATTGGCCTATAGCTAGACATTTGTCAGGGGTCTAGGTCAGGTTTTTTAATCAGTGGTGTAATTGTATAATAAAGTGCTAGTTTAAATGATGTAGGTACATAGCCAGTGCTAAGGGAAGAATTGATCATTTTTAGACGGGGTTCGATTACTCCCCAAATAATCTGTTTGAAGATACATGTAGGTAAAGGATCAAGTATGCAAGTTGGTGATTTTGATGAAGAGATTAATGAAATTTGTTCGGTCTCTCTAAAGGAGTGAAACATTCTAATCGTTGAAAAAGCAAGTGACCCTATTTCACTCATTTAGAAGAACTTCAGATGCCTCACAGTTCTTCATTCAACCTGGAGGTATTTTTTTTCTTCTCTTTACTGCAAGCCTGTCTGGTTCAATGGTTGTCTTGAATGAACTTCTTTTTGTCCACTATCTCAATAGAACTTAGGTCAGGCCTTTGGCTTGGCCATTCCAGGACATGGAACCTCTTCTTTCTTTCTCTCACTCTTCTTCACTCACTCACTCACTCACTCAAAGATGCTCCACAATGGGGACCTTTTGACCATCAGTTAGCTTTGTGTGAATTGTTGTTGAAAGCAGAGAGAAGGTACATTCCCAACTTGTGTGTATTTGAAGTACCGGTAAAATGCACCAAACACACAGTACATTCATCATTGTTTTACGATTATACATACTCGAAAAAATGCATTCTGTCTGAGTAGCCTAATAAAAAAACATTCTCTGGCTAGTTATATATAATTTTGTAGGAATATAATCCCAGTGCCACCAATGATTTGCTGCACACATTAACCAAATGCGTTCAACTAATGGTAATGCTTCATCACATTAGATACAGAGCTATCAAAAATCTATGAACGTGATTATTTAACTGCTTTGTTAACTCAGTTTGATTAACTTTCGTGAACACATTGCTGGTAAAAGCAGAATAAATTCTTGTCAATTCACCCCAAGCAAAAATTTATTCCAGACCAACATTAATCAACCCAGCTTGTCCATATCATCGTATAATGCTTTTATTACCACTTGTGACACTAGAAGTAATGACCCACCTTCTTGGATTTATTTAAGTCTGAACATCAGCTCAGATCTTCACAATTAACACAGTGTTATTTGGTTAACACACTGAAATTGACCACTAGGGTCCTGCTTTACTTTGAGGTGAATTGTAAAACTAAACCTCATATTTGGTTTTTTCGCTTTTAGACCGGACGGCCTCACGAAGAGCAAAACATATTATTTTCTTTGCTATTTTGTTCTAAAGGGTATTATACTGAACTGCTGGCAGTTCATGATGGATTTATGATTGGTATGAGGTATGATTGAAAGCCCACACAGGTTTCTGAAAGTGCTGTGAAATGTGAAAGCTGTCATAGGCATGATTCATGACATTCCTGCTTGATATTAAATGGTTCTTTTTAAAAAGAAAAATTAATGATAACCCCCAGTGCGTGGGTTTTTATTATTATTATTTATTTATTTATTTATTTATTTATTTATTTATTTATTTTTACCTTGTTTAAAAAAAAAGCCTAAATCTAGAGAACAAATTTGATATATATACTTCTGTTTCTAGCATTTACAGGAACCAATGTCCAGACAGTGAAGTAACTGTGTGCCAAAATAAGGGCTGCTTAGGGCAGAGAGAGATGGAGAAATCAAGTGTGCTGAGGTAAGGGCCAGTGCAGGGTAGTGGTGCAGAAAAATGATTTTTTTTTTCTGGTACTGCTATGCATTCTGTTATATGTCCTGCGTACAGCACATCAACTTAATCTACCTCCTTCCATCTGCTCCATTTTGCACTCAGAGCCACGGATTTAATATTCTTGTAATGCTTTAAAATGATAACTGAAGGTATAAAATGATAACTGAAGACTTGGCACAAGGCAAACATGAGATCTGAAGATTGATGAATGGCATATCAGAGCAGCCTAAATCATAAATGCAGATTACATGCAGGGTGCTGGAGACAAACAGCTGTGTTCGAGCAAACAAACATGTACCGGTACTCAGAGGAGATTTAGTCTGAGCTCACAGAATACGACAGAATGCAGCTTAGCAATGAACAATGAAGGCAAGCTTGACAACCTGTAACAAATGCTGTTGAAAATTTTAGGCTTTTCCAGTAATTACATAAACCAAGCACACCTCATTTACATTAGCAGCCTAGTTATATAAAAGTGCTGCCATCTAGTGACAGGCTTTTTTTTTCCACGAACAAGCAACAGTTCTAATCCAATTGCTTTTTATATGAATTAGTGGTTTTTTTTTCTTTTTTTTAAAAAAAGATTGATCATTTAAATAGTATAAATTTAACTCTCTATGGACCTGTTTCATTTAGAAATACAGGCTATTCCCTCTGATAAAGTCTTGATGATCAAACTTTTCTACCAAGTAACCAAACTCTTTGGTTATCAAGACAAGAACTGCTAGATTTTCTGACTCACTGTCAAAGCACACCATGGTAAACATATTTTACAGTACTTAAATATTCTTATAAAGTCAATTTTTAAGAATAATTTTACATGTGTATGAAATACGTAAGGAATAATTAAAGACATTGTCTTCCAAATTTATTAAAATCAATGCGCCATGAATAAATGACAAGGGCCAATTAGGGTGTATATA
>JAFFST010053759.1:224971-260735 GCA_022414735.1 Noturus placidus | reverse complement strand
TATATATTATTATTACATATATATTTTTATATTTTATTTATTTATTTGTGTGTATATAATATGGGTATATATGTAAGTAGTGCATTTTGTCTACAATTCAACAATTATCAGCATTCTTACAGTTAGTATTTTGCTATATCTGGCTAGGAGAGAATAACAGTACTGAGTCTCTTCCTGTAAATATAACAAGGTTGGATACAACTCCCTCATCCTGTCTCTCACCCTCACACTTGAGATTTCCTTTCATATTAATGTTTGGCTGTTACTTACCCAATGATTTGCATTGCTATTTAGTAACTTGCAAATGTAAAGAAAGCAATAAACGGCATTAGCAGTTAGCTCATGCATATTCATAATGCAGTCTCTCGGCTCATTCAGCTCATATTCTGTGCACTTTGTGGCTGTAGCACTTGACCAACAGAGGACTGTCTGCTGGAATACAAATGCATTAATGTTGCATAAAAAAAACATTAAGGTGGACTTTAACATCTGGTGAACTGATATGTTTATCATTTTTTTGCATATTATTATATAAACCTGCTTTCCATTCAAACACCCAGTATAAACAAACATTAAATAAATACATTTAATGTAGTCCATTTTGAAGCAATCAATACATGTAATTATAGTAATTCAAATGAAATTCAGTTTGACAGCAATTCATTGATGCCTATGATATGTAGAGACACTTTATGGTGACTCTTTTAGCCTCAGACTGTATATAACTGACCTGCGCTTCAATGATTAGTGAGGCTCATTTTCTTTGTCATGAGCTAAAAATACAGATCTAGAAAAAGTTATTTATTAATTTTATGTTTTGCAGTGCCCCCCCCCCCCCCCCCCCTTTGTTTACAGAGGTTTTTATACAGTGACTTTTTATATTCAGAATTTCACCTAGATAATTTCCTAGTATGGAGACCTGTATGCTTTCTGCTTGTAACAGTGCAAAAGCAGTTCTGCCTTTACTCTACAATCAGATTACCCTTATAATACAGAAGGAAATGTTTCAGTAATAGGTCCATAATTTTTTTTAATATATAATATTATAATATATTAGTGCCCTCCACTTATATTGGCACCCTTGGTAAATATGAGCAAAGAAGGCTGTGAAAATGGTCTTTATTGTTTAACCTTTTGATCACACAACAAACAGTGTTAATGATGTTTGAGGTTTAGGTGCTGCATTTATTGATGCGCTTATGAGCTGAGCCTTGCAACAACTTGTTGGGGTCAAACCACACTAACGTGATCTATGGGCTCAACTATCCCCCCCCCCACTATACACACCACACTGTGTGGGGGAACAGTGTGCTCCTGAGTCCCAGTGTTTCTGGCATGTGAAACTGTTTGTTATAGTATTAATTGAGCTTCATTGTGCTTTCATCACCAAAGTGTTTCATCAGTCTCTTTTGTGCTGAACGTCAAATTCTTGCATTTATTTAAAATATTCTTTGGGGGTCTTGATTATATTTGTCACATGTATCTTTGAGAGAGAAAAAAATTGTACAAAGATATGTTGATGAGAAGGATATTATTACAAAGTTTCTTCTATTTTTGAGTAGAAAATTTTAATTATTGTGTGTAATGTTTCTTTTTTACAATCATTTTTGCTCATTGTTATGAAAGATAATACTGGTAAACACTGTATGTGAACTATATGACTAATAGAGAAAAGCAATTTGGGATTTGGACTTGGAGCTTTACAAAATCTACATTGTGGAACTAGTTTAGATTAGATTGGAAAATGTAACCCTGACATTGCTTTCTTTTTCCCAACAAGGATTCTATTTGGATTATGTACCAGGAAAAAAAAAAGTTAAATTTGTATGATGTGGTTTCAGTTTGCTTGTAAATATTTGCTTGATTTTAACAAATGTTGTAATCACATCATCCTGCATTTCGTCTGAAGAGGCTTATCAAGCCCAGCTGCACTTCGACTCACACAGTTCATTTATTCAAATGATATCTCACACACACTTAATGGAGAGGCACGTATGAGTACTTGATGAATGGATTTCCGGGATGAAATGTGTTGGCTTAGTGAGTGAGTGTTGGTATTACTGCATGTGAACTCAAACTCTGGTGGGCATTTCTTAGTGATAAGTTGCTCCAGAACAACAGATATCATCACATGCAATCCCTGGAATTTCAGGATGCTCATAAATAATCAGGGGACATTTCGGGATGAGTTTGCACTTTGCATGATGATTCTGGTCTCTTTTTATCTTTTTTGTGGCCGCAAATCAAAGTTTGCCTAAAACAATAGCTGGAAATTCTGCGTTTATCAGTAGGATCTGTGAACTCTGCTGTCTTTTGCAATTTATCTAGACCTCTGACTCCCCCTTTAGTTTTGCTCCTTGAGTTGATTTAATTGCGGTCCTTCTTGGCTGCAGCTGCGTCATCCACTTCTGGTCTCAGTCAAGTTGAGGTTGAGTAGGAGTCAGGAGAATGAACAGCTGGATATAATGTAAAGGGGATAAAAGATGCATTAATAATTCACATTTTAGTCTGAAAGTTACTCATTTGTGATTATATGAATGCTTGATCAGTTAAAGCCATGCTGGTGGCTTTTATTCCCACAGCTATCTTTTGAAGTTTATGGCATCTACTCCTTTTCTTTTACAGGATGGCTCTCTGGGAAACATTGAGAATTTGGCTAAGGAGTACTCAGAGTATTACAGTACCTCTTACAGTGACGTGTGTGAGAGGATGGAGGAGCTTCGCAAGCGGAAAGTAGCTCAGGAAGCAGAAATCGTAAGAACCTTTCTTTCTTTGTATTTCCGTGCTATTTACATAGGTTATTTAGCACTGAAATCACAAACATAACAGAATGCACATTAGTAAGAGAACTAAAGGTTCGCCAAAGCTTCCTAGTTTCATTACTATGTATATCTTGTGATTGCGGATTTTCGGTTATGTATATTTTTGATTTTTCAGGCAAATACCGAGTCAATGATCACATCACTTCAGCTGCGCTCAGAAATCCAGGTAGTCCTCAGGCAAATCTTTGTGCCTTTCATTCAGGATTAATTTGTTATTTCATGTACAACTTGTTTTTTTTCACTAAAATTTCACCTTTTCCAAGGAGTCCCTGGGGTTGAGCAGCACTGTGTCCACTCCTGAGGTCGAGAGAAGGTACTACTTCTAATTCTCCTGATTAAACACCATTTTTCCTCTTGCATTTTGATATGTTGATACATTTAATGTCTTCCCAAAGATCCAAAGATATAGTGTGACAAACATCTTTCCCATCCATGAAACATATCCACTCATGTGAGTGTAAAGGTGATGCCTTGCGCACTTCCTGGTGACCCATTTCACTTCCTGCTTCCTTCCTATGATTGGAAGGAAGGAGGGGGAGATAACACTAGGATCGTGCAAAAATGCATGCATTCTATGACCATTTTCATCTTTGTATATAATTAAGTATGTATGGCTTTTGCTTTCAAGCTGTAATAAAAAGTAAAGTTCATAGTTTAAATAAATTAAGTAATTAAATTACATGTAGCATTGCTACACAGACTGCTGATCTAACATCAGCAACAAGGGTCAGCTGAGAGAGAGAAATGCACAGGCCACGTGAGCAACAGAGTTTCACTAAAAGCCTGACAGCATTTGAAAAGCCTCCATTGTTACTGTGAGCTTTGGTGAGGTGTGTGTTTGGCTCCAGGGCCAACAGCTTGCCTCTCCGTAACACCACTGTAAGAGATTGTAAGAGAAAACCATTGCAGCGGCCTGTGGGTATTCTAGACACGACAGCGTGATGATATGTGGGAAAATTGAGACATTGGATAGCTTGTAAAAACAATATGAAGAAAAAAATTCGGGAAAACAGTTGAGATGAAGATAGTGTCCCGCCTGCTTTACTGACAGCTGTGGTTTATGACTTTTTTTTTGTTTCTAGGCTTTTGATGCACAAGTCAGGCTCAGAAGATGGATCTGGAGGTAGGTCCTCTCTTTGTGTGTGTGTGTGTGTGTGAGAGAGAGAGAGAGAGGGGTAAATAACCTTAATTCTTTTGTGTATCTCTAAAGTCCTTTTGGCAGTGTCACAGACAAAATATTTAAATGTTAAAAATGCTAGTGTTAGTGCTGTTTTTTCACATTTTTAAATGTAGATGCGTGTTTGTGATGTTTGGGTCTGAAGTTTTATTTTGACCTTTCCTTTGCTAATGTAGGAAAATGGGACAGAAAGAAAAACAAATCCTTCTGGCAGAATTTCCGCAAGACACAGAAAGGCGTTACACGTCAGACGTCAAAAGGTGCTGCTGACATTTCGGTATATGACATGAAACCCATTGGATCTCAGTGTTCTTAGAAATCTCTGACCTCTTCTGAATCTTGTCTACAGCTGATGACCTTGGCTTTGTAGCCAGTGAGATCACAATGAGCGATGAAGAACGCATTCAGCTGATGATGATGGTGAAGGAGAAGATGATAACTGTAGAGGAGGCCTTGGCTCGGGTATGTCACTGCTCCTATCTTGCTGTCCGTGGTGCGTTGTGTTGTGGAGGGCTTACTATGATGTCTTTTATTTATTTACACTACCTGACTTTCATACTTGTTTTTGGAATTAAGGTGGACTAAAGTGTTTAACAGCCATATTTAACTGGCAAACTGCTTTAACCTAAACTAGAAAAAACATTAAAGGTACCAATCAATTTCCAAATACTCTTCTACTCATCTCTAGCTGAAAGAGTATGAAGCTCAAAATCGTCAGTCATGTACCACGGACACAGCAGAGTGGACTGATGCTTCGAGTCCCACTACGAACGAGCTCTCGGTGAACTTTAATGTAAGTAGCAATGCTCTCCTATTGTTCAGTCTTGCATAAAAGTTTAGAATGGGCTACACTTGCACATATTGATGACAGCTTTACTTTATCAAACCCTCTTACTCCTGAGCCAGTTTAATGAGTGAGTTAATAGCAGCTGTGTATGATTAGCTGTGCCACATCCTTGTTTGCTATAATGAGTTTATTGGCTGCGCCACATCCTCCCGTCTCTGGCATTCTCCCAGCAGGAATGTCACCCACTCTGTCAGGCATTTGTTGATGTCACTCCCCCCTTCATGGCCTGGATGTGAACCACTGCTCTCTCCCATTACAAATACATCAGTCCACCACTGGGCCATGTCCCCAACCCCCTATTAAGCTCTATTCATCACCCTCAATACTTTAACCCCCCATTGTGTCACTTTGGCTGTTTGCAGCACTGGGCTGAGTTCTGCAGGTTGCAGCTTTTTTCAGACAAGGAGGGTGTGATTTGAGAGCTCAGTTGAAGGGCACATTCTTCTGGGTAGTCTTTTCCCCCCAACTTATTCCCTTCTATTTTACTATGCAAAACTTCGGGAACATGACTTGAGGGTACTAGGACAGCTAGTTCTATAGAATGTTAGGATGTAATCCTAGCATTGAAGGTTTTGCATTGGCACATGGATCAGGCAAAAATATGCAGTAAGAGAATACATTGTTGTTATGGTTATATTATGATAGTGCTGGTATGTGTTTTGTGGTATTCCACTCAGACCTTGACAAAATCTCTGACCATGAGACTAGAGCAAAATCATAGCAGAAATAAAAAGCCTTAGCCTCCAATAGTTATATGAAAAATGTATCAGTAGCACTAACAAAAGTAACACTGTGTGAATTGTTTCCCAGAACTTCAGAAATTTTTTTTGTGAAGCTGCGTTTAACCAGATTGAAAGCCACACTCAGTCTTTCATTTTCATTTCACTTCTTTACCCACAAAGATCTCACATGTAGAAAATATTAGTAGCTGTTCAGTGTCTAATACTGTGCAGAGGTTGTCAGCCTGTCTCGAAAGATTGGTTTTAAACAGAACTACATGTGGTTGATGTGTATCATAGGTGCTATATCAGTCGTTACTGGAACACAAATGTTAAGCACATGAGGTTTCAAATATGGTTGGCTAAAAATTTGGTTGCAGTCTTGTCTGACTCTGTCTCATTAGGTTTCAGAAGAGAGCTCACAGCAAGCAGCTACTAAAACATACTGCTAATAAATTATTATTCACCGAAACGTCTGTGTTGAAACCAGTGTAATGTCTCAAAGGTTCTACTTTGAATTTACACTGTTAATAGCTACAGTTCTATAGTCTACAGAGTGAAAGTTGAAGTGTTATTTATAAGTTTTAAAAATACTGAATAAACAGGAGGTACAGTACATGACTGGCTTGATGTCTCACATTTATACTTTTATCTTTTTTTTTTTAAGATAAACTATCTCGAAGCTGCCATTACTAAAATGGAAGAAAAGTGGGAAACTTCAAGTGCATCGTCTCTGTATGAGATAAATCGGAGGTGTCAGTGGGAAAACACAAATCTATGTAGCATTCTAACGGTCTTGGCCCTTCTTTAAGTACTAAACCTGAAATGCCACATTATATCATCACACATTTTTGGTTAATCTACTGATTTCACCTTTTTTGTTTAATCTAGTGATTTCACACATTTTTGGTTAATCTAGTGTTTTCACACATTTTTGGTTAATCTAGTGATTTCACACGTTTTTGGTTAATCTAGTGATTTCACACGTTTTTGGTTAGTCTACTGAAGTTACCGAAATATATGTATTGTATGCTTTATTACTAAAAATGTGACAAGCAAATTAAAACATATTGAAAGGCAATGGTTTAATGACCTTTAACTCCTCCATCCTGGCCTGCAGTCACAGGAACAGTCAGATGATGAGCTGGAGGAGTCGGCGGCTTTTGGCAGGCTTCACAAGCTGGTCAACTCTACCCGCCGTGTGAAGAAGAAGCTTATTAGAATAGACGAGAGCAAAAACCACACATCAAAAGGTAAGGAATCAAAACTTTTGCTGCACCCTGAGAGAGAAAATGTCATAAAATACCTGGCAAAAACTAAAAAGTGGTTTGTCTGCTCTTTCAGACTTTGTTTTTGGACCTCTTTGGAGACAATTGAGTCTTTATTGATAGATATCTGATCACCCATGGTCTCTTAAGGAGGGGGAGATAGTAAATAAATTAACATTTGTGAATGTAATGTGATGCACATTTATAGGTTAATATTGGTCAGTGGAGGATGTAGGGGTGTCAGACATGACGGTGATAAATGGTAAATGGCACACTTATATAGTGCTTTTATCCAAAGCGCTTTAATTTAATTTAATAATTTATCAATTTGTATAGCGCTTTTTACAATGGTACATTGTCTCAAAGCAGCTTTACAGAAATATCATTTTTACATTTACAAGCGACTTACTAATGAGACCACATTCACACACCAATGGTAGCAGAGCTGCCATGCAAGGTGCTAGCTTGCCATTGGGGGCAACTTAGGGTTCAGTGTCCTGCCCAAGGACACTTCGGCATGGGATCACCCGGGCCGGGATTCGAACCGCCAACCCTACGATTGGTGGACAACTCGCTCTACCACCTGTGCCACAACCACCCCAGTGATGCATATTAGGATAGAGGGAGGGGAATGAAAGAAAGAAAGGAAAAAGGAAAATGTGTAGTGATTGTAATAACAAATGAGAGAGTTCAAATGTACACCACCATTTTTCTGGTTTCTGTGTATGATGCGTGTGTAATTTAATTGTCTCTTTCAGACTCATTGAGCTCTGCCTTCTCGCCTACATGTGAGGAAAAGGCCGCTCTCTACTCAGGTGTACAGAAGCGTCTGGTCATGTCTCAGGGTGATGGTTTGGCCTCAGTTCTGTGTGTGGACGGAGATTCAGACAGCCTGACCACATCTCCGTCTTCCAGCAGCCTGGACACCTACAGCGGCCATAAGCAGTTTAAGCCGTTCAACAGTAGCCAGGGGCTAAGCTCCCCTCCCACAGGGCCCTGCGTGGACCCTTTTGTGATGGACGCAGGCAGCCGCTCATCCTTTTCTGAAGCTGATGGCTGCTGTGAGGAAGAGCCCGGGATAACCCGTTCTGTGACCGATGGAGAAATGAGACGGGCCTTGAGTCCCTTTAAATTACACGGGGTGAGTTAAGAAGCTCTGATTGTCAGGTTAACCCCAAACACTATGTTTAAATATTGCTTGTTATTGTCTCCAGTTAGAGTGACAACAATGAGAAGTACTTCCATAATTAGATCTGGTAAACCCACGTTGGATGAGTGATATGGAAACAGAGTGTTGTATGTCTGCTTCCACTTATTCCTGCTGTTAAAAAGCCACCGCAGATTCTCACACTCTACCTAGCTGCTTTATTCATCCCTATTTTTTTTTTATATATAGCGGAGACCTTCCAAGAGGTTTTTTTGTTTGTTTGTTTTTTGTTTGTTTGGTTTTTTTTTTTTACTTTTAGTTTAATCAAATTTTATCTTTTGTGAAAAATGCACACTTTTGAAAAATCTTTAACAGATATATTTTGCAATCAGTCTCGTTCAACAATAATGTTTTTCTGCAGAGGGCATGTAGCTTTGGAGGTTTTGACCTTTTGAACCAGGCTGCATACATGAGACACAACTGTAACACACCTGTAAGTACTAAACACAATATTATTTTCCAAATCAGACAATATAAGACTAGAGGTATTGTTGTTTTGTTACATACAGTACAATACATTTCATGGTTCATTGTGTACGCATTATCCACACACACCTCACGAGATTGAGGTTGAGGTGTGAGGTCAGTCTGCCAATGTGTTTTCCGATTCCACTGCAGAGTGATAATGGGACCATCAGCAGGAGAGATGCAGCGAGGTCACCAATTCCATCCCGCATCTCTCTTGGGAAGAAGGTGAAGTCGGTGAAGGAGACCATGAGGAAACGCATATCCAAGAAAAGTAGTTCTGTCCTGTTTGAGCAGGTATTGCAGTAATAAAATTTTTTTTTTTTTAAATTTCAGTTGTTATTCTGAACCATTAACACGGGAGCGCTCGTGGTACTCTTAGGATGTGTTTCTTTTTCAGAGGTGTGTGAACACTAGGGTTGTTATGCTGTCACAGTTTCATGGTTTGTCACACTGTATGATCAGATGGTTACCTCAATGTTGACATTTAAAAAAAAATTCTGGGTAAAATACATGGCACAGTGGGTAGCATTGTCGGCTTACGGTTCTCTCTGAGCATTTGTGGGTTTTCTTAATTTTCTCCAGTTTCCTCTCACTGTCCAAAGCCTGTACATAGAAAATTGGCCATGCTAAATTGCTTGTAGGTGTGAGCGAGTGTGGGAATTTGTTTGTGGATGATGCACTGTGATTGACAGTCTCCCACCTTGTGTCCAGTGTTTACGAGACCCTTACCCAAATAAAGCATTTACTGAAGAAAAATGAATGATTGAATGATTAAAAATGCATCTCCATCTATTACAATCTACCAGTCTTATTTACTCCAGTGATGCCAGCCCCCTTCCTCTTATATGTTTGGCTCCCCAAAACATTCACAACCCCCTTCCTCTGTACTCCCACTATATACAGTTGCAATAAAAATTATTCAACCCCCATTGCAAATCAGGTTTATTGTCAAAATGTACAGACTTTCAGCTGTTTGCAATGAACAAATCAAACAAAAGCAATTGAAATAGTTCAACACAAAGAATGCTTCAAGTGGTTTCCCCAAATTCAACTTATAATGATTTCCCCAGTTTCAAAATTATTCAACCCCTTGAATAGAATCCCTCACAACAGCACAAATATGAAAACAGGTGTTGTCTCAAGCACACCTAATGCAACTAATACATTGTCAGTTCCACCAGGAGTGCTCGAGCTGGAACACATGAAATACCTGAACTGGTTAGGGGCAGAAAATAAATAAAATAACTGGACGGAGCATAAAAAGGAAGCCTTCAACGGCTGCAACCAGATTTCTTTTGATGTAGTTGCGCTTTGCCTGTCTGATAACCCAGGACAGATTGGCCTTTGCTGTGCCGCGGGCTTCTTGTTGTCGGCAGTGTCTTGGGTTTTCAGCAGTGAGCACACTTCAGCAGTCATCCATGGTTTCTGGTTTGCACGTGTGGTGATGCTCTTTTCTCAAAGGCACTCTGGCTTTCAACTTACAATGTCAGTGATATAAAATAATAAAAATATATAAAACTTGCATGTATATTGCATTCATTCACATTTTGAGTAGGACTGGAAAATCATAATACTGGCATTTTAAATGTACAAATACATGCACTGACTTCTTAATATCAGTCATTGTGGTTTTGATTTCTGCAGCATTTAAACCTACAGTATGTGCTGTGTCATGCAATACTCTATCCATTTGTATGTGTTGACTGCCCCTACTGGCAATTCTATTAAAATACAGGATAAGGTTACATCCAGCTCTTCCCTCTCTCGCTGTCTATTCCACTCAGTTGAGTCCGAGCAGAGAGCCCGAGTCACTCCAGTCCCCCCACACAGACACAGACTCGCTGGAAAAACCCAAGCTCAAGTCTGGCGATTCTGTCGAGAGTCTGAGGAGCTCACTAAGTGGACAGAGTTCAATGAGTAAGTATGTGCATCAGCCTGCTTCTGCACGGGTGATCATAATCCTCCCTAATTGAATCACATTACAAAACTCTATTTGATGTGCGTTTAAATGGACTTGCATTTGCAGGTGGTCAGACAGTAAGCACCACAGACTCCTCAGCAAGTAACAGAGAGAGTGTGAAGTCAGAGGATGGTGATGACGAGGAGTTGCCTTACAGAGGGCCATTTTGTGGCCGAGCCGTTGTACACACCGACTTTATCCCCAGTCCCTATGACACAGATTCCCTCAAACTCAAGGTGAGAGGTTTGAAATTAGTACCACTAATATATATATAATTCATGTAAAAAATTTATTTTTTTTTAAAACCCAGAAAATAAAGCTTGATGTTCTTCAAAGCAGTATTTGGGAAATACTTTGGGTACACCAAGGACTGAGTGAAAATCAAATGTTCAGGCATACAGCATTAATGCATTTCAGCTGAGACTGGTCTACCGGTCTTTTTAAACTTACTTATAGATTGCATGACCTTAACTATCATCTATATCCATGTGACTTCTACCCAAAGCAGACATCACAACAAATGTTTAACATGCCGAAGGCAGTCATATGGGGAGACAATCCGCCACAGGAGGTTAACATCAAAGAAAATATCACAAGATGTACATACACAGCCCACATTCAGTCACAAAGATTAAAATATGAATATAAGAAAATAAGAATATGTAAAATACCAGACAAAACAAAAGCTATAAAATCTTGATAGAAGCTGGATCCAGCATCATATAAATGGATTTTTTATCCTTATTGCCAACTGCAGTTTGTGCAACTTGACTACAATAGAACATTTTCTGAGAAAATATATCCATAAAGGAATCCTAGATAGCATTATGACAGTGTTCACATGACCTATAGATGTCGGCCAGTCGTGTACAGTTTGTAAGATCATTTGTAACATAAGGTGTGCTGACGGAAAGAGATGTATTGCATTGAGGCCCTTCATGCTACCATTTTCCCAGTTGTCATTGAGGAGGTGGATTTCTTTTGTGTTTTGCAATATATTATGATGTCTTATCTTGTATTGTTTGTTTTGGTTCATTTTTGACAACATATGTCCGAAATACTATATGTTCAGACTCTAATATTAACTCTTTGTAGTGTATTTTGTATTTACACTTACAAGCGTAACCACATGTTTTCTGTTGTCTATTCATCGCTCACAGATTTGACTTTGATTGCTTAAGTGACATGACTAGATTAGGTGACCTACAAGTAGATTAAAGAGGCCTGAATTCAGACACGTCACACCTTGAAACCTCAGCTGAACTTTTGTTAATAAATGTTTTGGATTTCTACACTATAAAGTATCTCAGTTTTTCATCAGGACTATATTAATATCTATATAAAGTAGGTTATACTTTTTCTTCCACTTGATGTTTATTCCATATACATAATATAATTAAATAATTTGTAATAAATATAACATGTGGTTAATGCAGTAAAGTTATGTTGCATGATGGTATGTGTGTTTTAAGCCAATATGTATGATCACGATTTTCCAGAGAGGGGACGTTATAGACATAATCAGTAAGCCTCCAATGGGTACATGGATGGGCCTTCTGAATAACAAGGTGGGCACCTTTAAGTTCATCTATGTGGATGTGCTGAGTGAGGAATGCGAAAAGCCCAAGTGCAGCTTCAGGAAGAAAAGGAAGAGTCGGCCTCCCAAACCCACCTCTGTGGAGGAGCTTCTAGAGCGCATCGACCTCAAAGTAATAACCGTTATAAACACCAAAACATGCTGGAAAAGTCCATAGTGATGTCAGGTTCCTATTAAAGTTCAGTCTTTTTTAATTTTCCTGTGCTGTCTGCTTCTATAGGAGCACATGCCCACATTCCTTTTTAATGGATATGAGGATCTGGAAACGTTTAAGTTGCTGGAAGAAGAGGACCTGGACGAGTTGAACATCAGAGACCTACAGCACAGAGCAGTGTTGCTGACTGCAGTGGAGCTGCTGCAGGAGTACGACAGTGAGTGGATCAGCAGCTAGAGATGCACACACATGTTAAGAGAGATGGAAGAAGTATGTGAAAACATGTCATTTTCCTCTGATGTGTGTATGTGATCCTAGTTAACAGTGACCCCGAGAATGATGGCTCCTCAGTAGACCCAGAGGAGAAGGTTCAGCCAGAGATATCAGCTCCTTCTAGAGATTCTCCACGCGACTCTGGTTGCTATGAGAGCAATGAGAATCTGGAGAATGGTAATAACAGCTTTCCTCGCCCGTGACTCTCTCCAGCCGCACTACTCATTTTCTTTGTGGGCTGCCAGTGTCTGCATGCTCCAGAGTTGAGCAAACCAAACTGACATGTCTGAACAGTGTTTGTGATGAGCACACTCTGGCCATTCATCTCGCCACCATCTCTACACTTTCTCTTGCTCACTTTGTTTTCCTCTGCTCCTAGGGCTGACCTCTATCTTTCTCTCGGCCCTCCACAAGTCTTTGCCTTCTGCATAGTGTTTGTCCACAGACATGACAATCATGTTCTCCATCAAAAACTCAAAGGACCAGTACATTCCGTCTCATCGTGTACAACGAAGTGCTGGCTTTGCATCTATCTAGCTGTTCCATCTGTTCTGTTATGGCCATGAACAGCAATGGTTTTGTGTTTGGCTAAAATTATGTTGAACCAAAAGTGTGACAAAGTTGTAGTTAACTGCTTAGCTGGCAGTATTTATTGTTAGAACTTGGAATTATGATTATCATTTTAGACTTTTGCTTTCATTTAGTTCTATAAAACAAGAGAGATTCTGACATGCTCTTGTAAATGTCTGTCACCACTTTGGAGCATATTTTCCATGCTTGTATTTTTGAAATTGTTCTGTTTGTCTGTGTATATTTTTCTATTAAACATTTAATATAATTTGCACAGGATAATATGTGCCTCAAAGCTCTATTATATGCAAAGTAAAAAAAAAAAGAAGCATAAAATCGATATATATTTACAGAAATTACTTGGACTTGGAAAATGTGGTCTAATCATGCTAATTGCAAAACAAAATCTATATATTAAAAATGCATCTCTGAACAGAAGAAACTGTCTTAACTGGGGAAAAATATATATATACACATGCTTTCTTAGTTTGTCCTTGAACAGTTATAATAGAGGCTACAGAATAAATGGCTGTAACGTACTTGTCTGGACTGTCTGCTTTTATTCTGCCTGTTTCCATTCGCTTTGTTTTTGTGCCATCTGCTGTATGTGTGATGGCATGCTATCTCTCATGTGAAGTGTGTGCATGGAGAACTCAGTATTATTTCCATCTAATAATCTCTTCTGCATACTGATTTAAATATTGTTCATGTTTGTGTGTAAGTCACATGTTGCACGGCTCTTTTTTTTAGGGAAAGGCAAAAAGACATCTCATTTAAGCAGGTCTTCATCAGGCTTTGAGTCCAGTCACCTTCCATCTCCTGAGTATCCCACTCCTCCTCTCAGCCAGTCCAGCAGCAGGCAAGATCCACAGTCTCCCCTGCCACCTTTCCAGATAACCTCCATCAAAGCTGTTCACTTAGGGGCAAGCCGCTCCTTGCTCAGCAGAAGGCCCCTCAGTCAGAGCTATGATGAGCTGCCTTGCGTCCCTGTACCCCAAGGCTTGTGGAAACGATCTCTTTCATTGGATTATCTGATCCTCCACATGAAGGAGCCCTACATTCCAGAAAACGTGACGCCCATTCAGTCAGTAGAAACTGATGCTTTGCTGCAGAGGTGTAGCCCTGCTGAGCAGAATGAAGCTATAACGTGTCAGGCATGTGCCAATCAAGAGGATGAATCTGAAGAGCTAGGCACAGGGGATGAGCTGACTTTCCCTTCTGTTGACTCATCCACAGATGTGGAGAGCGAGGATGTACCTGTAGATAGTGCTGAAACCTCTCCACCAGATCCTCCCTTATACCCACCTCGCATAAAACCGCCAGTTCCTCCTAAACCTCTTCCACCGCCATTTGTAAATGTCAAAGAGACAACAAACCCTGACAACAGACACGTGTTCCAATCCACCTTGGTGTCACACAAATCGGACCCTGCCTCTGGTATTCCCAAGTCCAGCAAACCTTTTATCCACAGGCTTGGAAAGAAAGTGCAGCATGCTCGATCACCTAATCTGGAGTCACTTGTAGAGGAGAAGCTGATCTTAGATGGTATAGACCTCACAGAGGAGCCCTATTCTGACAAGGTATTTCATAACATTCAGGAATTGTGGTCAATTATACGTGTATCAATATTTAGTAAGGGTGTTGTTGGAATTAGGTCTTTTATATTGCCATTGTGGTAGTAAACCAAACATCTTTGATTATCTCCATTCCACTCCATCCATATCTCCATTGATTAGATACTCAAGTTGTGACTGCCAGTTGTATATTTAATCAGTTCCTCCTTATCATCACTAACTTAACAGAAGATAATTGACTGTTTGTCTTCCACTATGTACAATCCTGCTCTGCTTCCACTGGCCACTTTCACAACTGACCAGGGCTGCTTTGCTTTTGTATGGACATTATGAATTAACCTGGGTTCTCACAACATTGCTGTGCATATAATGTAAATGGAAAATGGTCTGCATTTATACAGCACTTTTATCCAAAGTGTGTCTCATTCACCCATTCTCACACACACACACACACACACACACACACACACTCCAATGGTAGCAGGGCTGCTATGCAAGGTGCTAACTTTCCATCGGGAGCAACTTGGGGTTCATTGTCTTGCCCAAGGATACTTCTTGGAGTCATGTGGACAACCCGCTCTACCACCTGAGTCACAGCCACCCGTATATAAATAATAAAATGTATAAATAATAAATTAATGCATAAATAATAAAATATTCCGGGCTGTACTGTTATAGAAAGTTAGGTCCCATCACTTACATTATAACAGCTGTATGTATAAACAGTCATTCCTTCATCAGCCTCTCTTTTGTCTCTCTTGAATTTAATAAGACAAAAACACAGCTTGTCTTTTTACCAAGAAACTGTAAAATGTAAAGTTACAGCTTTTCATCTGTTACACAGTGCTGACATTGGAGACTCCTTCCAAAAATGCTAAATCTGCTCTACAAGTCCCTGCCAATGAGCTGTTACTATAGAAACGATAATGTATTCAAATGGTACATTCATTTAAATCTTACATCCAGCCAGCGCTAATAGAGCTTTGAGCTTTGCTGTAATAGAAAATTAATCAACACCATCTGACCAAGCAGAATCAACCGTTCACTAATGGTTCAACCAAGACAATAATGTGTATACACTGAATTATTGTATGTATGTATATGATTGCGTATATAATGAATGTATTGTCATGAATCTGCACCTGGGCAGTTTGTATGTAATTTAGCTGTATACATTTCTTACCTTTCTTTCCAGCATGGCCGTTACAGAGTCCCGTTCTCCCTTGTTCAAAGATACTCTGAGGATTTGGACAAGCCTTTGGGGGATATTGCCACAGTAATGGATCAGACCAGAATCCAGCTGCTTCGCAAACAGCACCGTATGGCAGTGAGTGTAATATAGATGTGACTTTTCACATCTTACATAAAGTAAATTACTCAAATGTTCTTCATTCTGATCTTAATTTCTTTTATTCCTCAGATCCCACTGAGAGGATTATCAGAGATTTGTATAAAGCTCTAATTCTTTGACTTTAATGCTTGATCCCAGGCCTTCATGTTGTCATCTGTTACTCACTGGCACAGATCGATCAACTGATAACATAGATCACCAGACTACAGCAGCGGTCACGGCCATGAAGGATGTAAATGTGTATAAGGGATGATGCCTACATGTTTGAACGAAGGATGAATGTTAATGACTGTCATGAAAGAAATCTGTACACTTTTCAAGTGTTACTGGAGCCAATTTTAGATTTAACTTCTTTTCAGAATGTGGTTTTAATTAGAGGCAGGCAATATGACACAAAATATACTGCAATACCTGAAGACGTTTCTATGATAAACATGGGTATAACAATTTCCGTTTGCTGACAAACTGCCAGCAAAACAGTAGCATTGTATTTTAATTTAAAACATGTGAAATATTGAGCTAGGTGATACTTTTATTTATTGTCCAAAAAAAGAAATTATTTAACACCTGAAAAGAAGGAAAGAAAAAGTACAATTTCTGTAATTCAATTTAAACATTTAACTATTTTTAAAGATTCGGTACAACGGAGTCAGCTGATTCTCATCACAGTTTGTAGTTTTAAAAATATATAAAAGATACTGTGATTCCAATATCACTATGATATTTTGACGTGGCCCAGCCCTTGTTTTAACGTTTTAATAGGGAAAATAGTTTTGTGAAATCAGATACATGCTTTCTCTGAATCTGTCTTTTTTCCCCCATGGTTATATAGAATACAATTAATTCAGTACTTGTGTTTATCCAGCACCAGATCATATCTTGGAAACGTTTTACATTTATAAATCATGCTACTTGTAAATTAGAATGTGATTCATTGTGAAGTACAACTGCTGCCTTTCAAGTGTAAATATCAAATAGGAGCTCTCTATGATGATTTGTGAATTTGCATTTGTTTTAAAATGTGTTTAGTCTCACCTTGAAAATTGAAGATTGTGATTAAAGATACCTGAAATCTTGGCTTTATTATGAAATGACTAGTTCAGTGGTTTTCAATTCCAGTGAAGCCCTGCGCAATTTAGTTTTTCTTAAATAATTCCTCTGGTTTGCTTCTTTAAGTTTCAGTTTAAACAATTTGAATTTGAGTCCTGTATGTAAGACCATGAGAAGGAGAATCCATACATTTTCTGTGTATTATATTGAAATCGAGGGTCACACCCTTCTTTGCTACTGAAATTTATAAACAATTTTCAAATATAAGTATTCAAATATTCCTGTTACTTTTTGTAAAAGACAAGGGTATGGATGGTTTTTTTTCCCTACATGTTTGTGACTGCACACTGTCCATTGTAAATTTTTTTCTTATATATTTTCTCAAAAAATTGTTTATCAAACTAAATATTTTTTTTTTCATTGTTACACGGTGTAGTCAAAAATAGTCTCTGTATCGTGTCATTATATACTTTAATCCTCTGAAATAGCTTTAATGGTCTTGTGTGTAGATTCTACAAATGGACTTAAACTTCTTAGGAAGAACATAATAATAATAATAATAATAATAATAACAATAATAATAATATAAGCAACAATCATTAAGTCTTATGATTTATTTAACCATAAATAAAGAGATTTTTGATTAGGTTATTTCCATGTCCAGGTTGAACGTTAGCAGTTAGCTACAAAAATAAAACACTAATAGTAGCCTATATATATATATATATATATATATATCCCCCTATTTTCTTGAATCGGATTGGCTACTATTAGTGTTTTATTTTTGTATGTCAAAATGAGAGCCAATACAATAAGTGAACACCTAAAACACTCCCCAGAAATAAGTATCACCCAACGATTTTCAGTATTAATGGACTTTCTTGAAGTTGCATTGGAAAAATCAAAGGTATTTGATTTTATATGCACTGGCCTCCTCTGACCACGATCCCTTTCCTTGCCTTTCTCTGTTCCTGTTTAATTGGGAGGTGTCGAAGTTGAATATGTAGAATACCACATCCATTTGCCTCGCTCCTTAATCTGTCTATCTGCAATACTTGAACTCCTTATGGCACATCATGGACTTGACAAGTCTCTTCTCTTCTTTGCATTATCTTTCATCATCATCTTTCTCGTCTTGGCACTCTGTTACATTTTATGCTCGTCTTCTGCCATGTTTGCCTTGTTCTCTTTTTCCTCTCAGTTTCACAGAACCTTTCTTGTTTATTACTCAATTAGCATCAGCCAAGCAGTTTCCTTTTCTGTCCTCTGTATCTTATGATTCTCATCACCAAACTGTGAAATTCCTTCTTCTGTCCAAGTTCTACAAGTTCCTCGTTCTCCTTCTTAACCCTTAAAAAAAACCTTAAAAAAAAGTTACACATAAGTCCATAGAAGGCAAAAATGTCCATGTCCACAAACTCAAAAAAAATTTATATTTTTTTCCACTTTCACTGACATTGATTGTAGCATCAGTTCTAATCATAACTACCAAAAATTCATTAATTTTAACTGGTTTCTTCACATAATGCAAAAAATTTTCAAAGCTCAGTAACCTCCTTTGTCTCATATACATGGCGTGGGATTTGTGATTTCCAGTACAATACAATTTCTTTCTTTCAAGCTGTTCTCTCACACACACACACACACACACACACAATTTTCAGTACTGTACACACATACGAAACCAGAACTCTGATATCCATACAATCATATCCACATTATTATAGCTGCATCATTTATTCAGTTGGTCTGCAGTGCTCTATAATAGGGTATTTCCCAATATTTCCCCATAGGCTAAACCTGAGAAAATACTACACATAAAAGCACAGAATATATGATTTTAAACGTCACGGGGATTAAATATTGCAGTTTGAATGGGTTTCACTGTGAACATTTTGTCCTTAAGGTCCTGAGTGTAACTATTTTGTGTGCCTACAGTAGTTTAAAATAGATTTATGAAAGCAAATGAGGGTGAGATATTAAAATTCCAAAAAAAAAAATACACAACTTTTGCAAAATGTATGCTGTTTGCATTAACAGACAGAATGATTAAAAAAAGAAAAATTAAAAAGACAAAAATGTCCATAAGGACACAAGCTTCCCTTTACTTTCCTTCTCTAATTTCCAGCATGCTGTCATTCTCCTGCAAGTTCTAACAAGCAGCTACTACTTGGCAACTTCTGTTTCTGTCTGTTTTTAGACAAAATCCAATGAGAAAACGTTTGATAATCAAAAAATGTGTTTATTAAAATAATTATAATAATTACACTTGAGCACATAAGCCTATAGTGCTCTATATAACCAATAAGCACAGTGCAAATTTTTATGTTATTATACTTAGCAAATGTAAATGGAATCACAGGCTATAGCTAAACTAAAATCAATTACATCCTTTTAATAATTGTGTTAGTTCATAGTTACCTGCAAGTTCTCTCCTTACTACAGCTATCAGATTAGATGAATTTGGTCAGTGAATATAATGATATATTAGCTCCCCAGCTAAAATATAATGGCATCCAGAAATGTTTTAAAGTGTCAATAGGTACTTGATTTTCAGTTGTTGGCCAAGCTCTGAGGTTTTATTGGATGCAAATGCCTTAAATGTTAATGAAATGAAAATGTAAACCTACGAGCTCTAGCGGAGCTGCACACCTAGTCTGTGGAGAAAAAAATGAGTTGCTTGTGTAATTTCTTGCATTTCTAATACCTCCACTCAACTTAAAAAAAATTGTTTGGAAACCCTTGTTGTATAGTAATTTTTTGTCCAGGGAGCTTATGTTTATATGATTTCTGTGCATTCATAGTCTGGCATGAGGTGGTTTCTCATGCAGACTTCTCCTCACCAAGTCCAGTGCCTCTAGTGCAGTGCCCCAGCTCAGAGAGATGCCCCAGGAGGCATGGCCATAGTTGTGCACAAGTGGCACCTGCCGCTCCTGCACCTGCAGCCATTCTCTCTCTAGACGCAGGTTACTCCTGCCAGGCCTCAGTCCCACCTTTTCTCCCAGCACCGGGGCGGTCCTTAGGGCTGGTACAAGCTTACTGCAGCGCTCCATGATGCCCTTGCTGTCATCCTTATCCACCTCCAAACGCCAATCATTTGCCTGCTGTGTACCCCCCAGAGTGACGTAGTCGATGCCAGGGTAGATGTAGGCATTTCCATCTATAACACGAATGAAATGCTTCAGCCAGGGAGCGTGAACTTTGAGAATCTGGCCACGTACTGGGTAGACATGCTCATCCCCCACCAAAGAACGGGAGCCGAGGCCTGAGCAGTTGACTATGACATCGTAGCTATGAGCAAGCTGTTGAAGGTTGGTCACTTTCTCTTGTTTCATCTGACCACCTGCTTTGGTCAACCTTTTATTGAAAACAAACTTAACAGCTCACTTATCAGACAATTACACAACAGAATATAATTCAAAAGATAACAGAAACTGCAGAAAAACAGACATACTATAATAAAAGGTTCCAGAAGTTAATGTTAAAGAGGATTTCTAAAGTATGCTTTGCTGCTCTGTCCTATGACCTTCGCTCGACTCTTTTTAAATGAATAACAGGGAAAGAGGAAATATTTACCTTTTTTGCAGCCATGGCAGATATCTGACGCTTTCACACTTTAACGTAGTTACAGCTTGACCAAACTTATAATTGGGGAATATCTTCATCTCACGATCAGTCATAATCCGAAATCCAAACACAATATCAGCCCAGAATGGTTTTGTGATACTAGGAACCTCTTTGAATATCTGGTATCTGCACAAATTAGATTTAGAATTATTAGAGAACATAATCTGTAGTTCATGTAAACTGTATATGTGATAGAACAACGTCTCTTTATATGCAGATGCAATATAAGTTTATACAATACCCTGGGCTCATGAATACTCCTGCCTCTGAGGTCTGTGGTGATTCATTAATTGCCAGCAGATGATCAAATGTGCCTTTAAACCAACGTCGCTGACGTTCCAGAGGAACACCTGTTGCATTCACAGGGTGAGAGATCAACATTGTGCATCACTGAGCATAGTTTTGGACATTTCCCTAGTTTTAGTAACAGTCCTTCCTACCTTGAATCTCCTTGGGCAGAAGGATCCCAGCAGCTACATCACTAGTGGTGTCTGGAGAGAATTTCTCAGCGAGTACAGTGACGGTGCAGAATGGCAAAGCCTCCGCTATACACACGGCTGTAGACATCCCAACCACACCTGCTCCAATTACGACAACATGCACTTTCTTCATTCTGGAGTTTTACTGCAACAACGGATAAAATGCCTAGGATTAGGGTTAGGAACCAAGTTATATATAAGCCCTGGCAAGCTGACCCTTTCGCTGCTGGACTCATTCAGACTCATAAACTAGAACAGGTTAACCTCTGATACATTATAATGTGTGTTTACAAAACAACTTAAGAGCAAAGATCACTTTTTCTTGACTATGTAAGCAGAGCTGAAAATGATTATTAAGATTTTAGGTCAAGTTGCACATTGTGCAGTTAAGTTTCAACTGTAAAATTCATGAAAAAATCGAATGCTTCCCTTGTGCTATTTTAATAAAAGCAACAGTTTGATCTTGACTACCATACCTACCTGCTTCGAGCACATCCCACACCTCAACAATATCACTGCACAGCGAAAAGGTTGCACAATGAATTATAGCTTGCATTCTTGGAACAGGACTGTGGGTTATGCAATAAGCTTATATAAATAAAAAAAATCTAAACCCCAGTCCACAGACATGCATGGTAGGCTGATTGGCGTGTCTAAAGTGTCCGTAGTGTATGAATGGGTTTGTGAGTGTGTATGTGATTGTGCCCTGTGATGGACTGGCACCCTGTCCAGGGTGTACCCCGCCTTGTGCCCGGTGCTCCCTGGGATTGGCTCCAGGTTCCCCAGTGACCCTGTTAAAGGAGTAAGCGGTTGAAGATGGATGGAAAACGGAAAGGCACTATGATGGGCGTGACTGAAGCTGAGAATCATTAAAGAGAGACACCATCCATCCATCTTCTACCGCTTACTCTTTTTTCAGGGTCACGGGGAACCTGGAGCCTATCCCAGGGAGCATGGGGCACAAGGCGGGGTACACCCTGGACAGCGTGAAAGAGAGACACCTCCACACAAACAGGAAATCTTCCCATTGTGTGCACTCCCCCAAATATTTCAGTGTATTTGTTTAAATTATAGCTTTGCTTTCTAATATATTAGCTGGAAAAGATGTAAGACTTTATCATTAAAACTGGTTATGTATCCAAATTTAGCAGTATGTGTGTTAAAAATAATAAGTAAAGCTTCTTCACCATTCTGGTTCCCATTGTAAATGAGAACAGGACTGATCTTGTCATTCGCAAGTTTTTTTTATTTTATTTATATTTTTGTTTATTAACTTGTTCTTATTAGCCATGGCAGCCATCAGTGTCAGGGGAAAGTAACCCCTGAGGTGAGAAATGAGCACATATGAGTAACAGAGTAACATCCTTTGAGTAACAGAGTAATGAATGTATGTTTTGAATCTACTACTTTTTCTGTCTGCTTTTTTAATATATATATATATATTGAAGGCCATTCTGATACACTTAGACTGTGATTCGTGTCAAATAACAGTTACGTTTCAGTGTGATTTCTACATATACATCTAAATATTAAAGGAGTCATAAGATGCTTTTCAATGTTTTCCTTTTCCTTTAGTGTGTAATGTATCTCTTTGCACATGTATAACATCTGAAAATTTACAAAGCTCATAGTCTCCCACAAAGGGATTTATTCTATCTAACAGAGAACACTGCTCCAGACCTTCCTAAATCGCCTTGATCGTCACAAATTGAAATATTAGCGTAATGCTGCCCAATGGCAGTCCCGAAGAAAGAAGGAAAGGCTTCAGTGAACTGTAGTGTTGGCAAAACCCATATGTTTGGCCTTCCAAAAACAGACGAAAATTAGGAATAAGTGGTTAACGTTTATCTATAACGCTGTTCCTGAGCAGTACAACCCAAAAGTTTGTTTGTGCACAGCGCATTCCATGGAGGACAGCATGAAGAACGGGCATGTTCATGACCAATATGAATGGGGCGAGAGGCAGTATCTGTTGTGTGTGGACTCGGCTCGAACGGTCACTACTGTGCAAACTCTGGCTCCAAATCTTACCTACTGCAAAAAAAATTGAGATGACTGCTTTCAATTCGACTAAATTTATACTTCAAAACCACACAATGGGAGACAGTGGCACCATGTTGTCCACTCACATACAGTATATACCGTCATTGCTCTAACACCGTATTGTGCTAGCTTTGGAAGAAGGTTGCAGATGTAAAAAGCAAGTCCACTGGTAGCATTTTTGGGCTGTTTTAAAACAATCCATGACCACCAAGATCTTATTTTAAAAAAAACAATCAGAATTAAATACATTTCTGCAAACATGCTAGAACATACAACGGGACTATTTAAATGCAGACAGTTTAGGCCTATCTACAATGTACAGAGCCATTTCTGTTTTCAGATATATTGCAAAGATTGTTTAAGAATGCTTATTTGGGACCATAATGCCATCACTACATCCGGTAAATCCTGCATTTAGTCTCCATTAAGAAATTACAGATTTACAGAAATACAGGTAAAAGTACAGCTCTACTTCTGTACATCTACAATTTCAGAGTAGAGCTTAATTTCAAGATTTACCACTTAAAAACCATGAAGATAGCTTTGGACCACAATTCATATGAATAGTTTTGCTACGATAGCTTTAGGACTGCAATTGCCATGAACAGTTTTGCACTCAAGTCTCCATCAGTGAACAGTGGATAAGTTCAACAAAACAGACTTAATGTGAAAACTCTACTGAATTTCCTAATTACACCATTGCACTATTTGACCATGTAGTGCACAGTTACAGAAGAGAATTATTTATAATTGCACTATCTGTTGTTACCCAGATGAGGATTGGTTCCCCTTTGAGTCTGGTTCCTCTCAAGGTTTCTTCCTCATGTCATCTCAGGGAGTTTTTCCTTGCCACTATCACATCTGGCTTAATCATTAGGGATAAATTTATACATTTACAATGTATATATTTCTCTAAAGCTGCTTTGGGACAATGCCAATTGTTAAAAGCACTATACAGATCAAACTGAATTGAACTGAACCTACTTGCTTTGTAGGTTTTCCATAATTATACGTCCTTAATGCTTTATACCCTATAATAAACATGTCATGTGTCACCTGTCAAATATGAAATTGTCTTTAAAATTTTCAGGTGACAATAATGTGGAGTTTTTGTGTTGGTATGTTTTGGGAGTAATTTGTATTCTTTCTTCTTTTTTTTAGCAAATGCATGTGCCCAGAATGTCAAGAGACTGTTGCAGTAATTATGAAATTTCACATCATGAGACATTATGAAACAAATCATGGGGATTGCAAAAAAGAAGGAACCTATGTATGCAGGATGTTTTTTTTGTTTTCTGCACCATTCTCTGTAAACTCTAGAGAATGCAATGTGTGAAATTCCAAGAAGATTTCTGAAATACTCAAACCAGCCCTTCAGGCACAAACAACCAGCCCACTGTGCTGCTGCTACATGATTGGCTGGTTGGATAATGCCATAAATGAGCAGGTGTACAGGTGTTCCTATTAAATTGAGGTTAATTTTGGTTCCAGAACTTTTGTGGCTCATATCTGTATTTCTTTATGAATTCCAATCTTTCTTTCCGATTCTTACTGCTGACGAGTGATATGCATCTTGTGGTATGGCCTCTATACTTCTGCTCTCAAAGTCTTTTCAAGTGGTGGATTATGATACCTTCACCCCTGCCCTGTAGAGATTGTTGATGTCACTGACCCTTAGGGCTTTACTTCACAGCTCTCACAATGCCCGTATCTATCTGATTTTATGCACTGCACTGCTGAAACACACTGGCTGATTAGATAACTGCATGGATCAGTAGGTGTACAAGTGTTCCTAATAAAGTGCTTGATGAGGGTATATGTGAAGGCTATCGTATGGTAAACAAATTTCGGTCGCTTTATTGTAGGACATTACATGGCTACTTTTAAAATGAAAACATCTGCACGTTGTTTTTGTTTCCCCTTTTCAGTAAAATAAGTTTCAATTGAATAAAATGAAAACATCTCAAACCAGCTCACTACGGTTAGTGTTATTTTATTCGCTGAGTACAGAATAATAACACATGCCACAAGAGGGCGTCAGTATCCGTTGTTGGAGCTAGAATTGGAAATCTCGCGATATTACGGCTGTTGACGTGATCCGTTTAAGGTAAGGTCCTGGAAGCTTTGTATGTAGAGTTACTGCAATGCCCTTGACATGTTTTTCATGTGTGTAAAAAATAAATAAAGAAACAAACAAATGCACAAAATATCAGTGTATATTATATACTGTGTTTCGCTGCTGTTTGCAGAAGTGTATTGCGAGATTTTGCATGAAGACAAACCGGAAAGCTTTTGCTCGGTTAATATGGCGCTCACATGACAGTCAGCCTGTTATAGCGTTCATCGCTACATAGTAGAAGAGAACTGAGACACTGATATATGAAATACAGATCTGGGGTTCTCACCTAGAAATAGGTGGAGATGAAATAGTCCACTTTCTGCCAGACGTGAAGAAATACACTCTAAATGAACCACGATAAAACCATATAATTTATTCGACAGGGAACGCGATTCAGGAACCGTATCCCATTATCTCACAGCGTCGTGTTTACCCGAGAAAGTGTGTTTTCCTATTGGTGCAGCGCTCTCATAGGCCACAACGAGTAGGAGGGCGTTAACCTTTAAAGTTTATATATATATATATAATATACACATATATTTATAAAATCTCCTTACACTAAGAAGTGTGAAATAGTCCACATGTTTTTGGACACAACATGCAGCTTCCTTTTTCTACATTGATGTTAGTGACTGATGAAGTTAAACCCAAAGTTAGCTGAGTGATTGTGTTTAAGGGAAGTGTTTGGGAAAGGGCCAGACCCAGCTCTCATTTCTTCATAACCTAGTTAGTGATGAAAAACTTGGCATACTTGATTGTAGTTTTTTTTTTTTTGTATCTCTAGATGCAGTCTATTTAGTGTTTACCATTTTATGTTGGGCATTTCCAAAAATAAATGGTGGCTTTTTGATTAGCATTTTTGCCTCGCACCTCAAGGGTTGGGGGGTTCTCCCCATGCTTCTGGGGCTTCCTCTGGGTACTTCGATTTCCTGTTCCAGTCCAAAGACATGTGTTGTAGACTAATTGGCATTTTCAAATTGTCCGCAGTGTGCCCTGCCGTGTGCCCCGAGGTCAATAAGATAGGCTCCAGGCTCCACTGCGACCCTGTGTAGGATAAGCGGAACAGAAAATGCATGGATGTTTGGTACAAAATTTTAATCACATGAAGGCTCAGGTGTTTATAAGCATTGTGAAAACTGTGCCACTGATCCTCTATTAAATGACCGCCATACAATGAAAATATCTTGTATAACAATAATGTCTGTGGTTGATGATGTCTTCCTGTTATTTTTATAGGTTGCCACACAAAGCAGAATGTCAGAGCAAACACAGACTCACGCTCCCAGCTTGCTGACCTTTCAGTCCAAATCACACAAGGACACAATCCTTAATAAATTTGACATGCTGAGGAAAAGACAAATCCTTTGTGATATAACCCTCATTGTAGAAGATGTGCATTTTAAGGCACATAAGGCTCTGCTGGCTGCGAGCAGCGAATATTTCTCTTTAATGTTCACTGCTGAAGACCAGGCCTGTCAGACTGTATATAGGCTGGATGGCATGGCTGCAAAGACCTTTGCATCTGTGCTCGAGTTCATCTACAGTGCCAATGTGTCAGTGGAGGAGAGCAGCACCGAGCAGCTGCTTGACGTAGCCCACTTGCTAGAAATAAGTGAGTTAGTTAAAGCCCATGCAGACTTGAACAGCACAGCCTCACCACCCAATGTCGGCTCAGAAGTAGGTGATGGTGACACAAGCACAAATGAAACCTCTTCCAGGCGCAGAAGGGGACGGCCAAGGAAAAATACTAACCCTTCAGTACCAGGATTAGTACTACTGCCTCAGGAATCAAGTGAAAATGAAAACAGACTTCATGATGAACCTGCTAAAACTACAGTGGATTTTTCTTTGGCCTCTCCAGAGTCCACAGAACATACACTCAACTCTTATTCCATTCCCAATGACTCAGATGATGCTGATTATGACCCAAGCGAAGACATACCTCGGCATGGCAAGCGCCAAATAAGGCAGCCGGTGAAATTAAAAAGCTATAGGCTAGGAGATGAAATTAGTGAGGGAAGAGTGTTGGGAAAGAGGGGCAGAAAGAGGAAATACCCAGCCACAGAACCACGCTGTGATGACTGCGGCAAAGTTTTTAAAAACCATCTGTTTTTAAAAATACATCAGCGAACTCACACAGGTGAATCTGTAAACTGAGTTTAATAGTGTCAGTCACTAATGCATGTGTATATTCAATGGCCCTGTATGATATTTTTTTTATGGTTCTTGTGCAGGAGAAAAACCCTTCCGGTGCCATGTTTGTGGGAACTGCTTTACACAGAAACACACTCTTTTGGTTCATCAGCGCATACACACTGGAGAGAAGCCATTTGTGTGCAACATTTGCTTTAAATCTCTCTCCACAAAGCACTCCCTGCAGGAACATATGAACTTGCATGCAGGTACGGAAAGTTACTGGGAATTTTTATAACCATACATTTTTGTAGCCATTACATTCTAGGTCCTATCATATATTTTGGTGTATTTCTATTTTCTTTCTCAGAAAAGAAATCTTTTAGCTGTGACCAGTGTGGGAAAACTTACAGCCAGAAGAGACAGTTAAATAGTCATCACCGGGTTCATAGCGGAAAAGCATTACCTGAATGTGCACATTGTCACCACAGGTTTAAGGATGCAGCACAACTAAAGAAGCATCTGAGAACACACACAGGTAACAGGACAACAGGGCTCAAACGTAATGAAGCGCATGCTTTATTACACTCTTAGTCAAGTCTTAAAGGGATAGTTAACTCAAAATGAAGATTCTGTCATCAATTACACACCCTCATGTCGTTCCAAACCCATAA
Organism: Noturus placidus; assembly: GCA_022414735.1. Classification (NCBI taxonomy): domain Eukaryota; kingdom Metazoa; phylum Chordata; class Actinopteri; order Siluriformes; family Ictaluridae; genus Noturus; species Noturus placidus. The sequence continues at coordinate 232,623 of JAFFST010053759.1, read as the reverse complement.
GACTTTCATACATGTTCGGAACATAAATGAAGACATTTTTAATGAAACCTGGGAGATTTCTGTCCCTCTGTTGACAGTCCAGTAACCAAAACTTTAAATCTCAAAAAAGTTCATCAAGGCTTTTTTTTAATCGTAAAAGTAATCCATGTGACTCCAGTTTTGGGTGAACTATTCCTTTAACAGCAAATATCAATGCTGTTTAAACTGTACATTACTATAAGTACACATAAAATACTCCATTTAAACTCCCAGACAAAAAGCTAGTGGCATGTATCATTTCTATCTATTAACTTACAATAACTTCTCACCGCAATAACAGCTTCAATCCTGGCATCTTGAAATCATTCCTGTACGTTGTAACTCACTTTTCCATTGACTAGATGCACAATTTGCTTAGAGTTCATGAGTCACTGTTTCATCTGCTATTCAAAAAAAAAAAAAAAACGATGGACATGAAGCACAAAAGGCTGCTTCAGATTCTGGCCAACAACTAACAATTAATTCAGAGATACATTTCACATTCAGACAGTATTTACTTGTTGTTTTAGGTGAGAAACCCTTTACATGTGAGATATGTGGAAAGTGTTTTACTGCCAAGAGCACCCTGCAGACACACATCAGAATCCACAGGTAAACTGTCCTCTTTATTCTTTGGAAATATCTGATTTTGCTACAGCACCAACATTGATGTGTTACTTATTCTTAATCTTGTCTTGTTTAGAGGAGAAAAGCCATATGTGTGCAACATCTGCAGCAAGTCATTCACTGATCCTAGTGCCAGAAGACGCCATGTCACCTCTCACACAGGGAAAAAGCCCTATATGTGCTCTGTGTGTAGTCTTTCTTTTACCCGTCTGGACAATCTAAAAGCACATACTAAAACTCACAACAAAGAGCGGCCAGATGTGGAGGGCACACAACTAACCACAGTGGAGGCCATGGGCGGGGATGAGAAGATGCACAATGTCCTGGAGCTGCAGCAGTACCAGCTCCCCACTCAGACAGAGCAGGAGATCCAGTTAGTGGTTACCAGTGAAGTGGACAATACTAGCCTGGTGACAGGCCAGAAGCCGGGCAGCATTAGCATTATCACTGCTGAGAATGGGCCAGAGGAACTGGCAGCAGCAGGCCAGACCCATTCCAGCCTCACCCTTCTCACTCATCCCTCTGCACATATCCAGAACTTGGCTCTGGTCACTCAGGACGAACTAGACCCCAGTGCACAAATCCAGACCATCAGTGTGGTCGAAGGCCAGGTGAACAGCGAGCAATCTGAGCAGATGCATGTCATCACACTTACTAAAGAGGCAATGGATCATTTTCAGGTTCAGCACGGAGCTCCACAACAGTTGCAAATCAGCTCACGGCCCTTTCAGCAGCTGCAGGTGATCCAGCAGGCTATGCCTCAGCTTTCTGCCACACAGGATCCTCCTAGAGAGCAGCACAACCAGAGTCACGCAGGTGCTATCCATATCAGCAGCCAAGCCGGCCAGCCAATCTCCATCAGCCAGACTAGCGAGCAGATCCCCAGCACTCAGATCCAGGGACAGACCTTTCAGATCCAGGCAGGTACAGTCTCGTACCTTTATACCACGGGTCTCACCCCACAGAGCTAAGGAGCTAAGACGAAACAGACTAAGCTTCATCCGGACTGCTCGTGCTGATACAATGGGACAAATTATTCTATTCATCAGTTGTCATTGTATGATTTGGCTCAAAAAAGTTTCACTGATGCTCTAATAATGACTACACTAATAATGATTACACAGTGTGGTCAGTTTATACAAACCTAATTCAGCACAACTCATGACACGTCTTGCCATTTTATTAAACAAAGTGTCTGTTGTACGTTGATCAGTTAAGGTTAAGGGCCGTGCTCAAGGGCCCAGCGGTGGCAGCTTGGCAGGGCTGGCATTTGAACTCACAACCTTCCGATCAGTAGTTCCAATCAACATCTTAACCTTAAGAGGTCGCAAGACTTTTCAGAGTTTTGGACATAGTTCTTTTTTTTATGTAATTTGATAGAGCTGAATTTCTATAATGTTTTGTTTTTGTTCTCTCAATCAAGTCTCTCTTGCTTGTCATTGGTCTCAATATCCAAGACTTCAGATATAGAGTCAATAAAAATGTTGTCACTTTTCTTGGTCAAACTTTTTACATTTATCCATCCATCCATCCTCTACCACTTACTCCTTTATCAGGGTCACGGGGAACCTGGAACCTGGAGCACAATCACATACACACTCATACACGGCAATCAGCCTACCATGCATGTCTTTGGACTGGGGGAGGAAACCGGAGTACCCGGAGGAAACCCCCGACGCATGGGGAGAACATGCAAATTCCGCACACACATGGCTCCTGGGGGACTCAAACCCCGGAGGTGTGAGGCAAACCTGCTCACTAAGCCACCGTGTGCCCCCTTTTTACATTTATTTATTATTTAAATTATTATTTATTTAAACATAAATTCTTTTAATTAGTATTTTTTTAAAGAAATTAGAGTGTGTGTCTGTGTGTGTGCGCGCATAAATGCAGGATGACACGTGGTTACCAGGTGATGATATACACTATATGGCCAAAAGTATGTGGAACCAGACCACCAAACCCACATGTAGTTCTTCCCCAAACTGTTGCCACAAAGTTGGAAACATGCAATTGATGCCTCTGTATGCTTGGCTACGGTAGCCTGCACAGAGACCTGAACTCAACCCCACTGAACACCTTTTGGATTAAGTGAAATTTTGGGATTAAGTGAAAGTCCATACTAGTACGTTCACTCAACATCAGTGCCTGACCTCGCTAACGCTCTGTGACTGAATGGATACGAATCCACACAGCCATGTTCCAAAATCTAGTAGAAATTCTTCCAAGAAAACTGGACGAATCTGGAATGAGGGGGAAAAGGGGGAAGAAAAGGGGGACGAATCTGGAATGAGGGAGAAAAGGGGGAAGAAAAGGGGGACGAATCTGGAATGAGATGTTCAAAAAGCCATATGAGTGTAATTGTCAGGTGTCCACATCCCTTTCCCCATGTAGTGTATTTCTACTAATATATCTGCTAGAGGATGGTATCTTATATTCTGCAGACATAGAAAAATAGAAAGTGCAGCTTGATAAAAAATAAATGACACTGTCAGCATCTGAAGGGGAGGAATGTTTCGACAGTGCTGGAGAGTTGGTTCTGCACTTCATCCACATTGTGCATTCATGAAGAAGCTAGCACGCATCTCTGCTATTCTTGCAGCTTAATAATTGGCATGAAGTGCACAATTTCAACCATCATTCCACCGTTACCTTCAATAACATTCAGTTATTAGTCTTTCTTTGAATTGTGTGTGTTTGTACGCTGGCTTACTGTGCATACATTATTGTCGCGATTGTTTGATTACAACTGTAGTTTTGAACTTTTTTATGTCTTTGAGAAGGGCCCACGGTGGCTTAGTGGTTAGCATATTCGCCTCACACCTCCAGGGTCTGGGGTTCGAGTCCTGCCGGGCCCGTGTGTGCGCAGAGTTTGCATGTTCTCCCTGTGCGTTGGGGGCTTCCTCCAGTTTCCTCCCCCAGTCCAAAGACATGCATGGTAGGCTGATTGGCGTGTCCGTAGTGTATGAATGGGTATGTGATTGTCCCCTGTATGTGCCCTCTCTGAGTGAAGAGGTGAGCAGTTTCCTTGATGGAACAGCTTGCCATGCTGTTGAACTGGAAGTAAACTGCACTCAATGTCCATCATAGCACAGCCAGGGTCAGGCATACACTTCTGCAGATGAACCATGGGGAACATCATCTATTCATGAAGTGCTATGTCTATCTCCTAGTCATTAGAAATCACATATTATTCATTTTTAGTTTTTCCATTTTGTTTTATATTAGCATCAATATATGTGTTTTATATCTATCATTCATGCTCTTTTCCAGACAATTAGACCACTAGACATCCTCCACTCTTTATTGCACCCCCTCCCAAAAGAAACACACACAATTCAACAATGTCTTTAAACATAAATAACACGTTTTCATGTTAACCTTAAACAATCTTTTATTATTGTCATATTTATCTTGTTTCCTCGTTTTGAACATACAAAGAAATCCATGAAGCATATGGACATTTAGGCAATTGACTGTATGCTTCTGGATATATACCCTCAAAGTTTAGACTGGTCCTTTCTGTGAAAGCCAGGCTCAGTTGCCAGCCTCCTGTTGTGGGAACTGCTTTCTGATGAGTCTGCACAGTACAACAGTGTATGGCGTACCTGTGGGGAGGGCCGTGTCATGCTGGGCCTGTTCTGACATCACCACACTCATCAGCACACAGAGGTTTATCCTCCTCTGATCAGGTCTGTCATTTTGTTCTCTCCAACAGCCTGAGCAGCTGCTCCACATAAACAAACAGAACAGGACATGTATGAAATACCATCCTACTCACAATCATGTTAAAAAAATGAATAAAATGACAGTCAGAAAACAAGATGATCAATTATATGAAAAAATTAAGTGAAATAGTAACAGTACCACAACACAGTTAGCAATAAATTTGTCTAGCTGCCATGTATTGACGTCAACCTCTATGGCTCCTAGAGGGGGGTGAACAGCTTGGTTGTGCTGGTTGTTCGCCAGAAAAGCTTCATACTCCTGTTTCTTCTCCATCTGCTGAGCTAGGGCTCTTATACTCAAGTAATAAATCTCCATCCTACGATACATCATCATGCATTTCTCTTACATATGTCTGACTATGGGGGGGGACTGTAGAGATTGGAAAACCTGAACAAAGCAGCATTTTTTTGTTCAAACTCTAGTTGGTTCCTTGCCCAGGGTTCTTTAAAGATTACCAGCTTCCACAGTGAGAAATCCCTCTGCTGGTTGACAGAGTGAATGTGAGTTTCTGTTGACATATTCCATGTCATTCATGTTTTCCACAGCTCAATAGATAGAAACAATGTATTTAAGCAAAACTGACAATCTTATTGGGTTAACCTTAAACAATCTTTTATACTTGTTGTGTCTGCGAGCTCATGCATGTGGAAGGGGGTTGATAGCGCTTTCTGTGTGTTACACAGCCCCTTGACACAGAATGAACAGCTCTTTGAAAAGATGTGGTTGGCAATCAGTACAATTAATACACATTAAAAAAATCAGTTATTGAAATTTGCATGCCTGTAGAGAACTTGAATATCTATATGTCATTAAGAAGCAGAGAAACACCCAGCGTTGCCCCATTAGTCTCCATCGTGATCATAGGATCCCTGTAACATTAGTTCATATTCTGCACACACTGATAATGTAAACTGTAGGACATTAACAGGAACTGAAGTAGTTTATGAGATTCCATCAGTAACATTAGCTGCATGCAGAAATCTTCAGGTGTCACATCACAGCTATTAATCTGGAATGTTTAAAGCTAACACATGCTTGCTCAAAGACAGATAAAAAAAAAAATGGTTCTCAGGCAGCTTTACAGGGCAGCTGAATGTGCTTGGAAGAGAATGCTAACTGGCATTTTTTAGTGATTGGCTAGTGGCATGCCAATAATCAACAGGTGAAAGAAAGTCTGTCTTTCACACCAAGAGAGCAAGGCTAATTACACCATATTGATCTGGAATTTGAATTGTCTAGAATTGTTGGGATACAAACTTTCAGACACCCAACAACTGGGTGAATGCTTAGACCATTGCGCTATTGGGAACCCAGGTCTTGCATTTTTGTAACAGAGTCTGAAGTAGTTGAACAGCTTATATGCCTCTAAACAAGACTGGCTGAAGCAAAGGAAACTGACAGACTTCTCATTTGAGGCTGTTGCTCATCATCGCGTAATAAAATGTACCATCTTAATCAGAGTTTTGTGGCACCAAATATAACTAACACAGACCTGATCATGCAGCATACTACGATTTCAAACTCCCGGATGAGCATGTCTCTGAGCAGCAGAAGTGCTCCTACAAGCTCGGGGCTGCCAGGCTCCCATGGAGTATCAATCTGCTGCAGAATGTCCAATATTTCAGATTCTGTGCAGCTTGTGCATATAAGAAGTCGAAGCTGTTCACTGGCTGAACATCACAGTGAGTGATATTACTTTGTCTTACTGATGATTTCTGATCCTTCTCAATTTGCAGTGAGCATAAGTTCACCACTGGAACTGAGAGAAATTTTGGGGTTCCATTTGGAAGCCATGCTTTCTAAATAAAACAAAACGTCGTTGAGAGTTTATGGGTATGCTGAACATTTTTGGCAACAAGCCTGCAACACAAACACACAAGTTTTCATGGAAAAATGTTATATACACATAAAATGTGGAAACCTATAATATATAAACCTCCATCCATCCATCTTCAACCGCTTACTCCTTTTCAGGGTCACTGGGGAACCTGGAGCCTATCCCAGGGAGCATCGGGCACAACCTATAAAATATAAACTGATATAAAGTATCAGTTAAATTATATTAAAATTAAATACTGTTTTAAAGGGAAATAAAAATGATAATGAGTCTTCTGCACCTTGTCCTCATCATGAGCATGTCAGTTTTTCCATCTGCTGACAATTCTTGGTGTCTTGGATGAGGCTGGAATCTCTTGAATCCATCCATTTTTTTACAGGGTTGCGGGGAACCTGGAGTCTATCCGAGGGATCGTGGGACACAAGCATGGGGTACACCCTTGATGGGACATAGGGCACACTCACATAGACCTTCAGATTCATATACACTACAGACTCTATGCAGCATACCATGTCTTTGGACTGTGAGAGGAAACCGGAGTACCTGGAAGAAACCCCCGCAGCACGGGGAGAACATGTAAACTCTGTACACACAGGGCAGGAATCGAACCCCCAACCCTGGAGGTGTGAGGCGAACCACTAAACTACTGTGCACCTATGTCTTGAATTTCCAACAGAAATTCTCTTCAAGTGCATTTAATACAACATAAAAAAATATTTTAAGTCCTAGGTTTATTATTTAAATTATCCACCCAAATATTTTAAGTCTAATATTATTTTACTTTTATGACATAGCAGTGGTGGAGATTACTATAACTACTACAGAGTTATTACTCCTAGATCTCATTTGCTTGTTATACTTTGCCTACCTGACTGGTCTCTTGAATATAATGGTGTTCCGAATGTCCAGAGACAGGGTTTGAGCCAACTGCAGAGTTTAATGAAAACAGTTGCAAAATCAAAGTATAATATATATATATATGTGTGTGTGTGTGTGTGTGTGTGTGTGTGTGTGTGTGTGTGTGTTAGTGTTACGCCTCGCCAGTGGATGGCAGTACAACACTGCCATACGGACTCGGGTCACGTGACTTTCTTCTTTGTTGGTGGACTTCCTGGTTTATTGTTTCATTAAGCATGTGTGTAATCGGCCCCAGGTGTCTATAGTTTAGGTAGAGTTAAGCTCCTTATTTAAACCTCTCAGTTAGGGCGCACTGGGCACAGTATTGTGGTAATGACCCTGAGTATCTTGAATGAGTTTGTTTTGTTTATATTGGGGAATACAGACCCTAGGATTCCAAGTCTGCGTATGTGTTTGTTTACTGCACGTGGGGAATAAAGGACCTTGACCTGCACCTACTTGTGTCTTCTACCTCGTGTCGTAACTATATATATATATATATATATATATATATATATATATATATATATATATATATATATAT